>APFE031482510.1:0-20315 GCA_000404065.3 Pinus taeda
AACCACCTGTGACTTCAAATATCATAGCTCAAATTGTATATGCTACTACAATGAACCAAACCTACATACATACGCGCTTACACCAAAGCCAACTCGCGTACAGATTTATAAATATTCAAACATGACTTGCAGCGATTTCAAACTTAAGTTATACCCAGATCAGATCATTACAAGCGTCAGTATACAGATCTAGAATAAGAATAATCAAATATATAGAGATAGTTCATTTCAAACCATTTGATCCCAATCTATCCTTAGATATTGTTCTCCATCAACCGGTGAGATCCCTCTTTAGCTCAGATCCAGATCTATGCCATAACCCAATCACAGTATTCCAAATATAGCACTTTATCAAATATTCAATAATTCAGATGATACTTTGCCAAATGATCTCCTTCCTCTTTTATAGTCTTAGGCCTTTCACAATACCACGGTCCAAAACCATAATAACACAATACCATGAACCCAATACTTGGGATCAACACTTTTGGATGCATACACGGACAACCATAGACCAAAAACTCTGTCGGACTAAATACCAGAACCAACCATAATAGTGCGTGAACTTTTCTCCACATGAAATAAACTTTTCTCTGCATAAAATTCCGTGAACTTTTCTCTACATGATATAAACTTTTCTCTGCATAAAATTCCGTGAACTTTTCTCTACACGAAATAAACTTTTCTCTACATAAAATTCCGTGAACTTTTCTCTTTTCTCTGCATAAAATTCCTTGAACTTTTCTCTTTTCTCTGCATAAAATTCCTTGAACTTTTCTCTACATGAAATAAACTTTTCTCTGCATAAAATTCCGTGAACTTTTCTCTACATGAAATAAACTTTTCTTTGCATAAAACTCTGTGAAATTTTCTCAACCTATAATTTATCATCTGAGATGAGTGGGTTGCCATCAAGTACAACATATGTACCATAATGCCAACACTTATGGCGACCTGCTATGGACAAAAAATCATTATAGAAAGAACTTACTACTTTGGCAACACATTGTTGTTTTAATTTTCTTACATGTTCATTCTCAACTACAACTGCCATTCATTATTGGTTTTCCCAGAATTAACTCTGAAAATATCTCATAAAAATTCACAAGTAGAAATTTCCAATGAATTTAAAGTTCTACAACACTTTTAAATTAATAATAAACTAAAATTTCAAGAATGCTTATGAACATACCTAGCAGTGTATTTATACAATTCCAAAAAGAATGGAATATGCTCCAGCTCCAATGAGATTATGCTCTGACTCAATATTCCTACCAACTCATTGTGAACCATCCGTTTTTCCTCCCAACCATATCCACAAAGAAATCCCCCCTCCTGGAATCTCTGCGCAGTATAATCTCACAAGCAATACCAAAAAATAACGATAGAGATATATTCAAGGAAAATTGAGGAAGATAAATTTCACTTCCTCTCAATACCGCCCATGGACAACTTCACTAGGTTGAACTACTTAGTCATTTAGTTTAGGAATTTCATATTCATTTCAACAACATTTGGCTACTCTCCCTCTCACAATCCTCTTCAAGTCTCTCCAACTCTTGGTATTACAATGCACCTCCCCCAAGTGAGAATACTTGAGACACATATATAGGAGGAGAAACAAATTATTTTCATAAGGGAAGAGTAATATCCATTCCTTGTATTCCATTTAGAGGAGTGTAAATCATGCCATTAAGGAGAGGTACGCATGTCTTAGTTAAAGAGAGTGTAACATATGCATTAAAAAGAGCGTAAGAGGAATATTTATGATGTGTCTTTAATGAGTGGAAGAGGAATATGCCATTCTTCGATGAGTGCATACAAAACAGTGTAATGTATTATTAAAAGAGAGAGAGAGAGTTACATAGAGCCATGAGAATCATCAAGGAGAGAGGTGTGAAGTGATTCAGAAGAGGAAGGTGACTTGTAATTCCCTTTTAAAAATAATATCATAGTCTCATAAAATATAATAATAATAATAATTCTATTGATGATTAAGTTTAGATTGAACTATTAGGATTGAATAATGATAAGTTAAGTGATTTTCCTTCAACTATACTTGATTATACTTGATTACCCATTGATTGAAGGTGATTTACTATTTTTAGAAAGTCATACTTGAGATGTTAAACATGACTTTCTATTTTTATAAAGTCAATCCAGAATCGTCATAATTGAGCTTTTATTAAGGAAATTCATCCCTGAGCTACCCATGAGTGGAATTTTTCTTCTATAGAGTAGGGGTTCTGTATCCCTATTGCGTACATCTATGTGCCTTAGTAGATTCAGGACTTCGCGCCCTGATCTACTCTAAGGATCCAAGATTCCACACCTTGATATTTTAAATATTTAGGATTTTGTGTTCCAATCCTTTTACTATAGATCCAAGACTCCATGTCTTTATCTTTCATGGATTTAGGACTCTACAAACTAATCCTTTTATTATAGACCCAAGACTCCATGTTTTATCTTTCATGGATTTAGGACTTTGTGCCCTAATTTCCATGGCTTATCATCTACTCTACTTTGAAACTTTGCTCTTCACCTTAAGATATTGATTGTGAGCTCATACCCTTCTGATGGTTTTTTGTCAAGGCCTATTCCAAGACCTACACACATCATAATCCCATAGACCAAAGGAATCAAATGATTTTATAATTCACATTTTACTAAAGATTGTGCATCACTTCCAATCATTTTGGTTATGGAGAAATGACTTCTGCATCCATTTATAATTTGAACGTCATTTTTTGAAATAACTACATCCCCTGTCACATCCTGCTCAATACAATATTAAGAATATATAATCATAAAAATAATGAATCATGACTTCCACAAACATTTATAATTTGAGCATCTTTGTTTACAAATATAACCATGTTTCCTACCACATGTTGCTCAATACAAGATTAAGCATATATAATCATACAAATCATGCATCTTGACTTCCACAATCATTTATAATTTGAGCATCCTTGTTTGCAAATACCTAGGTCCCCTGCCACATACTGCTTAGTATACGATTATGCATATATAATCATACAAATCATATATCTTCCATAAATCATAATTAACCATATGTTCCACATAACCATGATCATCCATGGATATATGTGTCTCAATCCTAGATCACCATCCTTGTCATACACCTATGTCCAAATTAGGATACCAAAAGAGAAAACATCGATAAATATGCTCTTAACTAAGATCGGTGATTATATACACAACCATAGATATGATCATATGAATATAGTAACCAGGTCACCCAAACTAGGTCTATAGAATACAAACACATACATAAGTTTGACATGCATAATCTTATACAACTACATCAAAATGACCCTCTCCAAGTGTAATCAAAGCTATCTCACCAAGAAGTGACACTACAATCAACCTTGCAAGTTGACTTTTTACTATTGTCCCAAAACTTCATAATGTGATAACTTCCTCATGTCATTTCTAATTGAGGTGATTCAAGCGTCATTGGAATTAGAATGAAGAAATCTACAATTTGGTGCTAGCTTTCGGAAATTTTGGGCACTTCGATTTTTTAGCATAGTTTTGATCCCCTAGATCAGTTCTCCCCACTCGAAGCTTTCGGATCACCAAAATTATGTTTCTACTCAGCAAGTAATTGAGGGTAAAAATTCATCACTTTCTATATCCACCTTGCTTTTCTTGGATTGATACCTTTGAACCCCACACAAATATGCTCTACATTGCCTTTGCGTGAAGTTCTTATCCTCTTGTCAAGAATAGAGTCTTTCTGCAACTCTTTTAAATATTTAAGAGAAAATATTCTACAGAAGAAATTTGAGCATTCTCATCTTGATCAACTATCATAGGAGGCTCATACAATCTCAAATTTTTTACATTCACAACAGAATAAATTTGCATATAAAGTGGAAAATGTAATCAGAAAGCATTGTTACCAATCTTCTCCAAAATTTTGAAAGGTCCATATCTGATTGGCTTGAGATTTTTCCCTTCACCTTGTAATATTTCCTTGCTGATGTACAACCAAAATTGATCTCCCACTTAGAAATCATGATCAACTCGAAGCTTATCATGTCTTGATTTATACTTGGCTTGGCTTTTCTCCAGCTGGTTTTATGCCCTTTGATGCACTAATTGGATTTTTTTAATGAAATGCTTGGCTTTTTCCACATCACTATGTCCATTTATTGCAATATTTTTACCAAATATGAAATCCAAAGGATACATTGGAAAACAACCCAAAAATATGCAAATGGAGATATTTGTGTAGATGAGTGCTTGGCATGATTGTATGCATGCTAGAGAAATGTAAATGTTGATCCCAAAGTTTAGGATGCTTACCATAATATCCTTGAAGGAGATGCACTACTGTGTTTTTCATTTCCTCGGTCTAGTCATCGGTTTGTGGATGAAATGATATGCGTTTCTTCAACTTTGTTTCCATGAGTTCCCATAAAATTGGCCAAAACTTCCCGATAAATCAAGAATCTTGATCAGAAATAATCGAAGTAGGTAACCCAAAATGAACCCATAAATTTTGGAAGAACATATTTGTTGTTTGTTCAACTGTAACTTGTTTCTTACAAAGCATCCACACACACATTTTTCTTAAACGATCCACTACAACATACAATTTATCATGACCTTTCCTAGACATTGGTAGTCCCCCAACAAAATCCATAGAAATACTTTCCCAAGGACAAGAAGGGATAGGAAGTGGAGTGTACAAACCCAATTTCCTATTTCTTGGATTACTAGTAGGGCACATAGAACATCATTATATATCTTGATACAATTTCATTCATGCGAGGCCAATGACAATACCATTGTAACTGAGAAACTATTTTGTCTACAACAAAGTGACCAACGATAAGAGAATTATGGGCTTCCCTTATGACATTGACTCTTTCACCCTGTGGAACACATAACTTTTCAAGTTGATATAAATACTTGTTATGAACATGATAATCCAACTCTTCAACATGAGTGCCTTGACTCCAAGTTTCATAAACGTCTCGCAAATCTTCATCTTGAGCATACTTTTCAATATAATTTTCATGTATGATTGAGTTATGCTTAAGAATGGCATATGCATTAACAATAGGCCTTGATAACATGTCTGCAAATTTGTTGTATATACATTTCTTATATCTGATTACCAAATGAAATTATTGCAGGAATCCCATCCATCTGAAATGTCTATCTTATTGTAGCTTGGTTTGCGATTTTAAATATTTCAAATGTTGATAGCTAGTATGAATAATTGATTTTTTACCCATCAAATAGTGCTTCCTTTTCTTTATGCTTTGTACCAAAGCATACAACTCTTTATGATAATTTGGATAGTTAACCACTACATAAGAGAAGGTTTCAAAATGACATATTGGCTTACCATGCTGCATCAAAACTACTCCCATAGCACATTCACTTGCATCGATTTGAATTTCAAATGGTTGCTTAAGATTTGGAAGTGCTAGAACGTGTCAAAGGATTTTTCTTTCTTTCCTCCCCATTGAAAAGCTTGCTTCACACTTGTCGGAACATGTAATGGTGTTGTAATGAATAAGAAGTTAGTGATAATTTTTCTCCAGTATTGGGTTACTCCCAAAAAGCTCCTTACTTCTGTTACATTATTGGGGTTAGGCGAATTTATAATAACATCAACTTTGGAGGGATCAATCTTCAATTCACCACCTCCTACAATATGATCCAAATAAACCAAATAGGTTTTCACAAATTCACATTTAGACATCTTCAAATATAAAATTTTCTTTTTCAATACATCTAGAACTTGCTTTACATGCTTGATATGCTCTTCACAAGCCTCAATAAAAGTAATAATATCATCAAGTAGATTATGACAAAATCATCAAGGAATGGTGGCAATATATCATTCAAAACTGTCATGAATGTAGCAAGTGCGTTGCAAATCCAAAATGACATAACTAACCATTCAAACATACCGTGTTTTGTCTTGAAAACAATTTTCCAAATACCATCTTCAACAATCCTTATTTGATGATAACTGCTTCTCAATTCTAAGTAAGTAAAATAAATAGCATGCTTTAATTGATCTAGAAAATCATAAATGTGAGGAAGAAGATAGAAATTCATTTATTTGATCTTGTTCAAATATCTAAAATCCACACAGATGTGCCATGTACCATATTTCTTTAGAACCAAAACAATAGGAGAACCATAAGGAGATGTACTAGGTCTGATTACCCATTTTTCAAGAAACTCTTGAATTTGCTTCTTAATTTCTACATTCTCAAAAAATGACATTCTATATATACCAATATTTTTAAGTGGTGCATCTTGTTGTAATTGCATCTCATGTTGGATTCCTCTTTTTGGTGGTAACTCTTCAGGTTCTTGAAACATATTGTCATAAGTGTTCAACAACTTCAACCAATCCATGCTTGAGTTTAGAATCACATCCTGAGAAAGCTTCAAATTTGGCAGTAACACAAAATTCTTACTAACATTCACAAGCCTTTTCATTTGACCAACAATAACAAGAGATAATTTTATCTTCTTGCGATGTGCCCTAACAATATACCCAACTCCATCTTTGAAAAGATGATATTTGTTCTCACGACGGTAGAATATGGATTTTCGGTCATATAAATATGGACTCCCTAAGACAATCCCACAAATATCAAGTGGTACAACATCAAGGCTCTCTCATCCATAAAATTAGAAGTGATGGAAAATTTGAGTTTACATTTTCTTATCATTTGCAATTTGGTATCATCACATACCCAACCCAAGCGGTAAGGTTTTGCATGAGGTGTAGTCTCTAAATTAAGTTTCTTGACAATTGCTTCAGAGATAAGATTAACTTGAGATCCACTATCAAATAATGTATCAACATTTTTATTATTTGTAATGACCTTGATATGGAAAATCTCACTTCTTTCTTTATCCTTTTGAGATTCAATAGTCTTGTTAGAAGAACCAGTAATTACATTAGAGGATATACCTTTTATTTCCATGGTTTTGATTTTGGTTTCATCTGTTGAATCAGATCCTAGATCTTGTTGATTTGTAGCAACAACCTTTTGTTTCCCATTTCCTTTATCTCCATATTTAAAATTTTTCTTGCTAGAATCTTGAGGAACATTCTTGCTTCTTGATTCTAAATGAGTTGCCTAAACATATACTTCATCTAGATTGGTGGGATTAAACATAAGTATAATACGTATTAAATAACTATGTAATCCACCTATATACTTAAGGAGAGTATCTTGTGAGGTCAAATCAACACCCAAAATTAAATATGTTCTTCTAGATTCTTATGTATCGCTTTGGACACTCTGACCTTTAGCTTGTCTAAAAGTTTTCCAATCCATAATTACTTTTTGCGTGTAAGCTAATGGATAAAATTTCCTTCTTAATGCAACTATAAAATCATTCCAAGAAGAGATTATTTTACCACTTTTCTTCAAATCTTCTTGAGTTCTAGCCTCCCACCATATGAGAGTTGCACCTTCCAAGCAAAGAGAAGAAAGATTTATCTTTGTGACTCCATCGTCACTCCTTTGAATACTACAATAGACTTCAATTTGACAAACCCAATTATCCAACTTTCAACATTTACTTCCGCATTGCAAATTGGTAATTAAAACTTGACATCAAGCTTAATCGAAGGATACTTAACATGTCCTCTTGGAGATGTAGGAGGAGTGGGTCTATGCGACGGAGGAGGTGAAGAATGTTGAGGAGGTGGAGGCTTTCTCCCATTACCACCATCAACTTTTGGTTGATTACAACTTCTTCCTTGCAACCATGTTGTTCTCTCATTATACAACACTTTCACCATATCAGTCATATCGAAGAATTTTTTTTTAAAAGCTCTCTCCTCCTCAGACATCATCTCTTGTCCTTATCCTTCTTCATGTGCCATTACTTGTGGAGTTGGTGGCCTTCTTGAGCCTATTTGAGGGTTATGTTCTTCAAGTGCTCCTTCTCCTCTCCTCAATATAGACCTTGTAAGCATTCAAAAACGTTGCAGATTCTATCAATACTTCACAAAAACCATGCTCTGATTCCAAACTGATCTATATTAATTAAAAAGTGAAGGTTTGATGAAAATATTTGCAATATAGTGTATGTCTTTTAGGAAATGGATCATGATTTCAAAAGCACACAAAATTGAGTAAGTTTTGTATGATTTTAACAATTAAAAGGGACAAATATGCAGCATCAAATACAACAAATTGATGATGGAGTTCACCCCTCCTAGGCTATGTCACCGAGTCTAGCTTCCAATGGTGTGCTTATTTATTATATGATCAATTGCTCAATAAATCATCATACAAGATTCAATTTGAAAAAATGGCACTGCCATTGTGTCTAGAATACCCGAAAACCCTTGTCTAGGATCTTATTAAGCTCAAGAAGGTTAAAATTTGAGAAAGAGAGGGCTCCTTAAAGTTTTACTACAAAACTGATCTACAAACTAGTCACGTTCTGTAAATCTGGAAACAAAACTAACATGGTTCAATTGGTTGGGTCACTGTAATATGATATGATTGGTCTCAAGTTCAATCCGTAATTTGCAGCAAAGGTTGTGTTGTTTTTAATATAAAAAATTAAAATTTTTGAACCATTGGGCCAAAGGACCCTCCTAACCTTGCACCAATGATCATATGGGGCCACATAGGACAAAGGGACATGGGCCATATGCCATTCACTCTCCCTGGTCCCACTTCTAGTAGTGTGGTCGTCATATGGCTTGCACTTGAGCACGAGGAGGGTGCCACACACCCGCCCCTTTCTCATCTACCATCGGTAACGTGTATTACTGGAAACCAAGGGTCAGGCTAGTAGGATGTGCTTGATAGCCCACCCATCACCTGTAACCATCCAACTGATTGTAATTAAATAAAACCACACGCCCATTATATAATAAGAAACACTTGTAGCCTAGTTGGTTGGGCGTTTCTTGCGTGGACGAGAGGTCATGGGGTTGAACCCCACGAAATTGTTCGGTCATCCAAACAAAATTTTGGCACCAATCCTGAGGCCATGTGGAGGCCTTTCATTGGGCCACGTGGCACCCTCTAATTGGCCCATGTGGTGGTTGGGATTGGCCCATCTCACGTACCTTCAAACCAATACCATCGCGCCATGTTTCCTTACAGGATTGGCCCATCTACCAATCATCCTGTTGATGTTAGAACCATGTCATTGTATGGTCTACATAGTCAACCACGTAAGTTGACTATTTTACTATTTGTCAAAAACTTCAGAACGTGATAACTTCCTCATACGATGTTGGATTGAGGAGACTCAAGCATCGCTAGAATCAAAACAGTGAGATATATGATTTGGTGTCAGTTTTGCGATATTTTGAGAACTTTCATTTTGAACATATTTTTGATCCCCTGTATCAAGGGGTGATAGTGAGGTAGGGATGAATTGAGAGTTAAAGAGAGTGAGAGAGGTGGAATAATTTTTAGATATAGTGAGAGAGAGGGGGGAATGTTTAAAGAGAGAGGGGAGGTCTATGGGGAAAGAAGGGTAGAGGAAAGAGAGAGAGGGAGAGAGATAATGAGAGGGGTGCGGTGAGGAGGAAGAGTGGTGGGAATGAGAGAGAGAGAGAGAGAGAGAGAGAGAGGAATGGACATAGTGAGCGGGAGAGAGAGGTAAAGAGGGAAAATTTAGGGGAGTTAGAGGGAGAGGGTGGATAGAAGCTAATGATGGTCTCTCGTGATGCATTAGTGACACTGCAAACATGAAAAAAAACAATATGTTAACTTGGAAGGATAATTAGAGGTACTTATGCAATGAATTTGAAAACGATGTAGAAATATTAAATGTAGGAAAATGAGTTGGCTTTCTGAATATATAATTTTTAGTTATAGAGATTATGTCCAACTATGTGAATTTTTATTTTTTTGGACATGAGTATGTTATTTTTCATGTAGAATATACTGCATATGTTTCTGTTAGTGCAACCTTTGAGTATCTAAATGATAGAACATTGCTACAAAATATTTTGGACTTGTAGATATTATTCTTGTGCCCAAATATTTTTCCAAAATTTATAATCTTAATTTTATATTTTTCTTTTAAACTATGTAAGTCATTATATCCTTGAAATTACAATGTCTTCTATTAATGCATATAAAAGGTCTTAACATTATCAAACACTCCTTTTTTTTTATTGTAGTTCTTAATTTCTTGTAGTGCACCATATAATTTTTTTCCCATATGGTATAAAGGCCCAAAGAAATATATAGTGGAAATAGACAAAGGATGTATTTTGATGTTTTGACATATGTCAAGAGAAAAATATATTACAAATATTAAACATTGTTACTTTTTTTAAAAGATATATAATTAGAATATGCACAATTAAATATATTTTTGTTTTTATTTTCATGAACAATGGATTTGTCTCTTATATATAATAAAAAAAAATGCCAAAAATATATATGTGTGTGTGTGTGTGTGTGTGTGCTTTCTTAAAATTTGGTTTTTATCATGTATCAGTAGCCCAAACCATGAGGTTTGTGATCCCAAACCTATATTTAAAGCAAACAACTCATCATGCATGTAAGCTTCTCATCAAAAAGAAATTTCAAAAAAATGTGTGCACATTCCAAGTGCTAAAAATGTGCTCACATTCTGAGCATAAGAAACATGCGAGCATTCCTACCACTAAAAATGTGCATGTTCTCCTAGCAGTAGGAATGCGTTTGCATTCCTACTGCTGGGAAATTTAACACATGGGAAATGGTTGAGGTGGTTTTCGAGGTATGTGTGTGTGTGTGTGTGTGTGTGTGTGTGTGTGTGAGAGAGAGAGAGAGAGAGAGGATGGAGAATGAGGATTGAAAAGTGCGAGAGATAGGGAAAGATGATAGGGAAGGGAGAGTGAGAAGGATTTGGATGGGGGGAGTTGTGGGAGACAAATAGAGGAAGAGAAAGATAGAGTTGGAGGGGGATCATCTTGAAAGAGGGATTAAGGGAGGATGGAGAGAGAGAGGGGAAGGATAGAGAGATCAAGGGACAGAAAGGGGGGGAGAAGAGAGAGAGAGAGAGAGAGAAAGGATAGGGAAGATAGAGGAAGATTGAGACATAGATAGATGAAAGGAAGAAGACAAAAAAGGGGAGGAAGAGTTGGGGTGAGATAGAGATAAAGATACAAGGAGGGAGATAAAGAAAGTATTGGATGACACACAAAGAGGGAGTTGGAGGGGGTTGTTGTGAAGAAGGGAGGGATTTAGAAATAGAGGAAGGGTGGGGGAGAGAGAGAGAGAGAGAGAGAGAGAGAGAGAGAGAGAGAGAGAGAGAGAGAGAGAGAGAGAATGACTAAGGCAGGTGATCGAGGAAGAGAGAGAGAGAGTGAAGGAGAGAGGAAATTGGAGGAGGGAGATAGAGAGAGAGATAGATGGGGAGTGAAGAAGAGATAGATAAAGAGGGAATAATATATATGTAAAGAGAGAGTGATGGAGGAGCAATCAAGAGAAATTGAAAAGATAAGGTAGAGAGGAGAGGGGGAGGGAGGAGAGAGAGAAGGAGAGAATTGAGTTGAGAGAGAAGAGAGAGGGAGAGAGGAGTGAGGGAGAGATGGAGAAAGATAGAAAGAAGAGAGAGGGGGTTGGTAGTTAGGGTGGAAGGGAGAGAAGGAGAGAGGTAGGGATATAGAGACAAATATAGTGCAAGGAGAGAGGGAGAGATAAAGGGAAGAGAAGAGAGAGAGAGAGGGGAGGGAGGGTGGTGGTTAATGAAAGAGAGAGAGCAGAGAGTGAGTGATATGGAGTTAGAGCCAGAGGTGGGAGAGAGAGGGAAGAAGATAAAGATAAAGATAAATATTGATAGAGAAGAGAGTGATGTACATAATCAGGGATTGAGGGGGAGAGAGAGAGAAGGAGAGAGAGATATAAATGGATCAGGGAGAGGGAAGGAAGAAGAGAGAGAGGGGAGGGAGGGAGGGGTTGAGATATAAAAGATAGATAGAAGGAGAGAGGGAGGGAGGGAGGGAGGGTTTGAGAGATAACGAGAAATAAAGGATGGAGGGAGGGAGGAGCGAGAGGAGGGGAAGAGAGAAGGAAGGAGAGAAGGAGAGAGAGGTAAAGTTGATAGAGGTTTTGTAAAGGTGGAACTAAAGGAAAGAGAGAAAGAGAGGAGAGGGGAGAGAGAGGAAGATTGAGAGATAGAGAGAGTGATGGTGGGTAGAGAAGGTGAGATGTGGAGGGAGCGAGGGAGAGTGAGATAGAATGAGATGGAGGGGAGGAGATAGAGATAGATATGGAGGATAGAGAGAGAGAGAGAGAGACAAGGGAGAGTGGGAGAGGAAAAGAGATAAAGGAAGACACACACAAACCCACAAATATAATAATATATAATATATATATATATATATATATAATATATATATAGAGAGAGAGAGAAGAGAGAGAGAGAGAGAGAGAGAGAGACTCCTTATCTCCATCACTATCCCTCACTCCCTCTCTCTATTTCATTCTCACTCATTGTCTTTCCCTCTCTCTCTATTGCATGCTCACTTATTTTCTTCTTGTCCTATCTCCCTCTCTCTCACTATTCCCATTTCCCCACTATCCCTCTCCCTCTCTTCCCCACTTTCCCCCCTTTTCCTCTTCACGGCTCTTTATTCCTATATCTCTCTCTCTACCCCCTCACTCTCTACCTCTCTCTCTCCATGCCTTCCTATCTCACTCTCCCACGCCGCCCCATCTTTGTCTCACTCAAATCCCCCTCTCTCCCTTACTATCTATCCCCGCTCTCCTCTTTTTTTGTCTCTCTCCCGGTCTCCCCGCATCTCTCTCTTAATCACACACACACACACACACACACACACACATATAGACAACTATGTCTCCCCCTCTCTCTATCTATCTATCTTTCTTCCCCACCTTGTTCCCTCCCTCTGTCCAAATTCCTCAATCTCCCTTCCTCTCTTTCTATATACCTTTATACTTATGCCTTCACAAAAAAAACTGCAAGGCTCTATCTCTCTCCTTGTTCCTCCTTTATCTAAGTAGATATCAATGGCCACCCACCTCTTCCACTGTCTCAATGGTCATTTATCTTCTTGGTATTTTTTATATGCAATTTGCATCCCAAACTGCTAGGGTCATTTTTTTTTGGAAAGGGGATAAAACGTGACACAATATGAACGGTTCGACAACTAGGGTAGTGCTACCATGCAATGATTAGGTGGATATGTCTTGGGTAGCTACATGGTGACCATGTGGCATGTCAGATGATGTGGTGAGACCTGATAAGCTGTACTTTGATTGGGCATCCATTTTGACAATATTGTTTTCTTTCCTATGTATACTTCCTATTAGAAATTACACTTACCTTATAAATCTTACTGAAAATATACTTTTTAAAAGAATTATAAATAATTAGAGGATTCTTGAGCACACAAGTGACATCAAACATGAAAGGTCCCACTCCTCTACTTTGGCAGATCATGTGGAAAAGACAAAACATCACATCTGCATTGAAGAGGCGAAGGCCATTGCAAGGATTGATCATTTTCACCACTGTAAGTTTACGGAGGCCTTGGAAATTGAAAGGATGCCTTTCAATCTCAATAGAGACGATGGTTGGAGTATTAGCAGGTGTTGGATCCCTACTTTATATTTCTAAGTTTTTATAATATAAATTATTTATTTATTTATTTTAATCGAATTGATGGTATTCCTTTATTTCTTATTTATTTGCCTTTTATTTATTTTGTTTATTTTTATTTTTTAATTTTTTTACCATATTACTTATTTTTTGGATTTGAAAATAAAATTGAGTTAATTCATTATTTTGATTTATATTTTATTTCTTCATTTGCTTATTACTATTTTTAGTTTTATTGTTTAGAATAGTTAAATTTGACCTTATTATTTTTATTTTGTTTGTTTATTATTATTATTATTATTATTTTCATTCTCGTATTACTATTCTTCACTTTTGTTGTTTAGAATAATTAAGTTTGACCTTATTATTAATGAACTTTTGATTAAAATAATAGTAATAATAATAAAATGACTTTAATTAATTATTTACAGCTAATTTTCATCTATTACTTCATTTTAATTTAAAAAAAATATTTATTAATGAATGATAATTCTTTATTCAAAACTAGTTGGTATATTCTAATGGCTAGAAACCATCTCTCCTTATTTATTTAATCCAATTCCATGATCAGGTTCTTCATCTTGTCGTGATGATGCACCAGATGATTCTTTATCTATTTAATCTAATTCCATGATTGGGTTCTTCATCTTGTCCTGATAATGAATCACACCACATGATTAGAAATGCCTCGACTTAAAATTTCCTTATGTAATTTTTACCAAAAGATCTTTCAACAAACATAAATATCGTCTATTTCTCATAATAAAAAAATCAATATTATATTTATACATATTTGAAAATATCTTTATAATTATATAATATTAATCATAAGCTTTTTATATATTTTAAAAATAAGTTTGTGTAACTAATACATATTTATTATTTATAAATTTAATATATATATAATATATTATATATAAATATATATATATATATAAATATAA
This sequence comes from Pinus taeda, assembly GCA_000404065.3. Taxonomy (NCBI): domain Eukaryota; kingdom Viridiplantae; phylum Streptophyta; class Pinopsida; order Pinales; family Pinaceae; genus Pinus; species Pinus taeda. The sequence goes on from APFE031482510.1 coordinate 14,556, forward strand.
ATAATATAAAAGAACTAAATGATAATCATCATTATCAATATACATAGTTTTTAAAAATAAGTTTGTGTAACTAAATGCATATTTATTATTTATAAATTTAATATTTCAATTTTAATATATATATATATAATATTATGCTTTTTCTGGTCTCAAAAAAATAGTTTTGATTAAAATTTAATAAATTACACTAAATGGTAATCATCGTTATCATTATAAGTATTTTTCACTTTATAAACTTGTAAAGAGTATCAAATGAATTCCTTCGTGGTTCACCATAGTAAACGGGGCAAAGTGTTGTTATTTGCAATACTTCTCTATTTTCAATTTTAATGTCTATAAAATATAGAATTTCTGTTTGGTTTTCAACCATAATGCCTAATAATATGAAGTATATGAGAAGTATCTTCAGCGAAAATCACATCATAATTCATTTGTCTCGAACCAACTAGTGTGATTCATTATCAAGACGAGTTGAAGACCCATATCATGACTGCATGTTAAACAGAGAGAGCAAGTCATCCAATGGCTATATTTGACTAAGTAACAAGACCAAGAGATAAAAAAAAAAAAAAAATACTTAATTAATTAATTTGTAAATTAGTTAAATTATATTGTTACCATATACTAATAATATACTAATAAATAATTAGTTCAACTAATATAAAATATATTGAAAAAAATTAGTTTTAAATTTTCTGGGTGTAAAATTTAAATATATTTTTATAAATTTGTTTTAAATTTAATCATAATTGAAATGCCACATCCAACCGCAACCGAGTTATCAACTCGAATATTGATTTTGTCGAGTTGTATACATCCATATAGTTGTTTAAACGCATACATCAAGTGAGATATATATATTCCCCATAGCAATAATTCACAATTCACATGTGAAGAAAGCCTCCTTTCCATGAGATGAGCGCAGTACATAACTAGTATTACGTCATATGAACACAATGTATTACGTCATACAAAAATACAAGTATTATTATATATAACATATAATATTTTAATTTTTAACCATTAAAATATTAAAAACATGGATAGAATTATATATAACATATAATATTTTAATTTTTAACCATTTTTAAATTTTTCTTTCCTTCCTAGTGCCATGTGATATAAACATTTCCACCAATCGATGTTGCGGGATTGTCGATGTCTAACATTATTACACGTTGGCTTGTGCCGATGCCCCAACTTTCCAAACATGTGGCTTTCTACAATTGACCATAAAATTATCAGCATTAATTGACGTAGTCCCTTGCTGCTGAGTGTGCTTATTTCATTTAATCGAAGTACTCCGATCATTAATTTTTTTTTTATTTTCAATTAATTTTATTCAAATTTCAGTTTAATTTTAGAAGTGCTCTAATTTATATAATTTGAGTATTTTAAAAGTTTGTAGTAGGTTGAATCTATTTATATATTAATTCAATTATATAAATTAAACAGATTTTGTTATAATATTATGAGTCAATATCATGGTTTATCAATATCACATGTTTGAAAATTCAAAATTCACTTCATATGACATGTAATGCTCCCTGCTACCATTTTTGGTGCTTTGTGTTGTGGGAAGTGTTATTAACCTAACCTAACCTACAAGGTTATTATGAAGATGGGCTCACGAAAAGTCTCTATTTCCAACTTCATTGAAACTCAAAATAAATACTACCATTGGATTCATCTCATTGAGAGCTTTCTGGTGATATAAATTATGTCTCAATTTAACTTTCGAATTGAAAGCTATGCTCATTCAAAGTTTGACGAATCACATTGCGCCAAATTAGCAACACGCGTCTATGTGTGACCCATGTGGCTCCACCATGTCAACCCGAACAATTCCACATTGCTCGTGGACCCTACATGGCATCTATATGGCCATTACTAGGTCTTTGTGGTGCTTGCCACCTCAACCCAAACTTATGGGTACCACCACAGCCTACCGCTTCATGTTATCCAACCATTTCTCCTTATTACATGTAGACGTATTTTGACAGTAATACCATTTGTTTTTGTATTGAGCAGGGCGTTCATTTGTCCTTAAATTTCTCTAATGAGTTATATGGAATTTGTTTGTATTTATACAGTTAACCTAAATCTTATTTTGTTAAATCTTAAAAAAATATATTTAAATTTAATATATAATTCCATTAAACAAAAAAATAAATGTATTCTTATGTAATTCGTTAAATCTTAAAAATCAAATAAATCTATAATTCATTAAAGCTTGAAAATTAAATAAATTTATATAGATTTGTGTTGGAGTATAAAATTTATATAAATTATATTCCGAAATTTATTATTATTTGTGAGTTGATCCATAAAAGCGTTTTCATTGGTTTCTTGTTTCTTTTTTAATTTGAGAATTTGGAGTTAAACTCTTAAGAAATAAGAGAAAAAAATTATAATAAATTTGAAAAGAAAATAAAAATAAATTGAATTTATTTAATAAATTAACTTATTCCTCACTTCAATAATACATATAAACAATTAGGTAAATATTAATGAATTATTGTTATTTTTGGTAAATTAAATTTATTATTTCATATTAAAATTTTATATAATATTATATATTAGTTATAAAATTTATTTAAATTTATTTAGATGGAGTAATTCACTCATGATGATGATGATGGTTAACGTCTATTTATACCAAACTTTGGTCTATCAGACCTAGAGAACCGAATTATTTGGTTTCATTTAAGATTTTATTCCTATGTTCAAAAAGCTGAAAGAGAAGGCTCCCGGGCTCACTGTAATTTTGACAACAAAGATTTTGAAGCTGAGATCTAATGTGGTTGTAAAAGGGGCACTCTAAGAGGAAGTGATTTTCATCCTCGATATTCGTATTCTCACAAAGATGGCAGAACCTTTCCAGCTATATATATTTACAGTTGATTTTATTTATGAAAATTTGAATTTTGAATTTCATGATTTACATATTATTTCATAAAATAACAACCACTTACTTTTTACAAAAAACACAACTTTAAATTAGATGAAAAAATATGTTAAATTAACATTTAATCTTTTCTGCACTTCTCCTATTTTTTCCCTTTGATTCACTTTAATGAAATAAATACATATAAAATGTATTATGTAAAAAGTAAAATTGGAAATTAGATAAAAAAATTAAATAAATAAAATTTAAAATTTTACATAAATAATAAATTAATAAAAAAACTGAATATAATAATAAATGAGATAAATTTATTTATAAATTAAAATAATTGATAATATTTGGTAGGTTTCAGAACCAAACGGATGGATTAAACATATGCATATGTAAATATAATGGAAATAATATTAAATTAATGAATTTTTTTAAAGTCAAACTAAGGTAAGGAGATTTTTATTTTATTTTATTTAAAATCTAAAATGATTTTATTAGTTTAAATCTGCATTTAAATGATAATAGAAAACAATGTTTACATCAAAATTGCGTTCGGACTATATTCTTTGGCGAGGCCGAAGATCCAAATTTTATGAAATATAACCGTCTAAACTTCCAAAGTCTTTTACTCTGCCCTATGTACAAGTTTAATTTTCATCGTGAATTAAGATCCGTTATTGAATTAATTACAATCATAATGAGTTAGAATCTGATTTTGATAGTAATTTCGAAGGTTGCATCATTCATATTTCAATAATAAAAAAGTGAAATGTATTTTTAATAATATTAATAATAATAATTGTATCGGATAGATAGGGTAAATGGAAATAATATATAATAGATAGAATTTAATAATGCATCAATAATATTATTATAATAATGTAATATAAATGAATAACAATTTTAATGATAGAAATTTAGTTTTAATAATAATAATATAATATCATATGTTTAGTCTTTCAAAAATTCCCTTTCCACTTTTTATTTATAGTTTTTTTGAAAAAAATTTAAATTTTGCCTTTGCTCTTAGAAAAATCTTAGTGGAAGACATTATATGTGATGTAGACTTTGGGATTAGGAGCTTACTTGAAAATATCAAGGACACAATCAGACAAGATTCCGCTGTTATCCTTAAGAAGGCAAAGCCCCCTAGGAGAAATATTAGTAAGGATGAATTTGATGCCCTCAAATCCTTGAACCAAAACAAGGACATCGTCATTCTAAGAGATGACAAAGGTGGAGCTGATATTATCCTTGACAGAGAGGATTATCAAAAGAAAATGTTGGATCATATTTGTAATAGTGGAAGCTATAAAAAGCTTAGTAAGAATCCCTTGAAAAGGATCTTCAGAACAACTACTCTTGCTATAAAGTCTAGTAATAGTGTGGGTTCCTTTTGCCACACGTTGATTGAGAGTAGCCCCATCACTCTGAGCATCTACGGGCTTCCGAAAATCCACAAAGAAGCCCCCCCTAAGACCCATTGTCAACACCATAGGAGGACCAACCTACCTCCTTGCCAAGTACCTTGCTTTGAAGCTTAAACCCCTCGTTGGTCTCACAGAGTCCTTCGTCAAAAAATATTCTTCGTTTGTCAATGAGTTAAAGGGCATAAAGTTTGACCCTGGGGACATTCTTGTGAGTTTTGATTTGGTTTCCCTTTACGCTTGCATCCCTATCCAGGAGGCCATTGAGTTCATCAATTGCCTCACTGATCTCAATACAATCGATTAGTTGAGATTTGTCTTACTTCCATTTTTTTTGCTTTGAAGGGGACTTCTTTGAGCAGACCTGTGGGGTTGCCATGGGCTTTCCCTATCCACGGTTGTTGCTAATATTTTTATGGAAGACTTTGAATCCAAGGCTTTAGCCTCTGCCCATCTCTTGCCCAAGCTATGGAAGAGATTTATGGACGACACTGATGTCATTTGGTCTCATGGCCAAGAAGAGTTAGATCTTTTTTTCCAGCATCTCAACAATCAGTCTACCTCCATAAAGTTTACTATGAAGCAGGAAATTGGTGGGTGCCTACCTTTCCTTGATGTTCTGATTTCGAGGAATGATGACGGTTCTTTCTCCCACCAGGTGTTTCGGAAGAAAACTCATACTGAGTAGTATCTTCAGGCCAACTCTCATCATTTCCCTCCTCAAAAGTTGGGTGTTCTCAACACACTAGCTACTCGTGTGCTGAGAATATATGATGCAAAGAACCTTGATAAAGAGAAAGCCCATCTCCTTAATTTTTTTGTTAGTAATGGGTATAGTAGGCACCAAGGACCGAAAGCTTTTCTTAAAGCAAGCAAAGGTCCCAGGGTTAAGAAAGACCCTAAAGATTGAATCATTGGGGTTCATCTCTGTTTCATCTAGGGGATCACTGACAAGATTGTGAGAATCCTTAGGAAGCATACTATTCCCTCAACCTTTAGAGATCTTAACACCATTTGTAACTCCCTAAGGTTAGCTAAAGACCCTGTTGACCCCAAGGACAAGCAAGGTGTTTATGTTATTCCTTGTTCCTGCGGGACCCCCTACGTTGGTGAAACTAGGTGTTTTATTAATGAGAGGATTCATGAGCACGCAACTGACATCTTATGCCCTGGTGGAACACGCGAAGAAAACTAAGCATCATACATGTATTGAGGAGGTGCAGGTTATTACTAAGATTGATCATTTTCATCCCCAGAAGTTTAGGGAGACCATTGAAATTGAAACAAGGTCGAGGAATCTCAACAGGGATGACAGCTGGAAGATTAGCCGATGTTGGATCCCTCGCCTTTCCTCCTAGCCTCTCCCCCCTTCACTCCCCCACCCCCTTAGTTCACCCTTTTCTTCATCTTCTTGCTTGTTAGTTTCCCCCCACA
>APFE031482511.1:60725-71616 GCA_000404065.3 Pinus taeda
CGCCAACACCAGATTGCGTTGAACCTTAAGAAGTGCACATTCATCATTCCCTTTGGAAACCTGCTAGGACATGTGGTCTACAAACAAGGCCTGATGGTGGCGAAGATTGTCATTATCTTAAATTTGGAAGCATCGTGAAGTGTTAAACAACTGTGCGCTACTTTGGGGCACATTGGATACTATAGGAAGTTCATGAAAGGTTATGCCCAAATAACAGCGCCAATGGAAAGGATATTGAAAAAGGATGTTACATATTGTTGGAATGATGATTGCATGAAGAGTTTGGATGTCCTGAAGGGGAAACTAGCCTCCACTCCAATCCTAGTCTTCCGAAAATGGGATGTGGAATTTTATGTACATGTTGATGCATCGTGTATTGCACTGGGAGCCGTACTCACATAGGAGGGTGCAGAGGGCATGGATCACCTAATTTCATTTGCAAGGAGAGATTGTCCAAAGTAGAAAATAACTATTCTACCACTAGGTGTGAGGGGTTGGCAATGATGTACACGCTCGAAAAATACCGACACTATTTACTTGGAGGACATTTCAAGATGTACACTGAGCATTCCGCATTGAAATACCTGGTCAATAAGCCTGTGTTGGGGGTCGCATATGCAGATGGTTGTTATTGTTTCAAGAATATGATTTTGAGGTCATAGTCAAGCCAAGATGCCTAAACATAAGATCAGATCACTTGTCACGAATTGAGACGGGTGAGGAACCCATGAATTTGGAGGAGGGACTACCTGATGCCAACTCTTTATTGTGTGCCTCGCGAATGGACACTTTGAAGACATAATCCATTTTCTAACAACAAGGACTACAATGAAGGATTACTCAGTCCAATAGAAGAAGGAATTGGTGGTGCGTGTGGCAAACGTTTCTGTCATCACGGGGCACCTCTACAAAATGGGCAATTATGAGATATTGCGAAGATACGTACCTGAATTTGAACGAGGTCAGATCCTCTCAGAAGCACACGAGGGTGCTGCAGGAGGACACTGTGTAGGACATGCGATCACATAGAAGATTCTTCACGCAGGGTTATGGTGGCCAACCCTGCACCAGGATTCAAAAGTGAACTGTAAGGCCTACGATATATGTCAATGGATTGGAAAACCATCACAAAGGGACGAGATGCAACTAAATCCACAAATGACACTGTAGCTATTTGAAAAATGGGAAATCGATTTTGTGGGACTGATCAAAGCTCAGGGAATGATGGGTGTACACTACATCATCACTGCGACAGAGTACATGACATGATGGGCGGAAGCGCAGTAAGTCAAGGACTACACGACCACTACGGTTGCAAAGTTTTTGTTCGAGAAACTGTTGAGACAATTTGGCTGTCCAAAAATCCTAATGAGTGATCACGAAACACATTTCTTGAATGAGACCATCAGCGTATTGATAGAAGTGTTCGAGGTGTATCATTAGAAAAGTAAACCGTACCACCCACAAGCTAACGGGATAGTAGAGGCATTCAAAAAAATGCTAGAGACTGCGCTAACCAAAGTATGTAACGTGCAATGAAATGACTGGTACCTATGTGTACCTACCATATTATGGGTGTACAGGACAACATGCAAGAAATTGATGGGACAGACACCTTTTCGATTAGTCTATGGCACAGAAGTTGTCATACCAATGGAATATATCATACCTAGTCTGTGAATAGCAGAGCTCAAATGCATGATGGACGACGAAGCTCTAGAAGAAAGGTTCGCGCAATTAGAAGAACTCAAGGAAGAATGGTTTCTGGCTGGATTTGATCAGCAGGTACAAAATCAATGTGAAAAGGCTTGGCACAACCACCATATCAAGTTGCACACCTTCAAGGTCAACGACTTAGTGCGGTAAGTTTGAAAAATTTATGGTAAAATTCAGAATGCATTGGCTGCGACCATACGTGGTTAAGGAGGTCACAGACGGAGGCACGATCTAGCTAGTCAAACTAAATGGAGAACCCTTCCCAGGAAATTTAAATGACAGATGCATGAAATCTTACATGGGTGGGTCGGCTCTTTGACTAACCGGCTGAAGCACAGTCTTTGCAATCCGAGGAGCTAGACAAGGGCGCAGGACTATAAACACACACAACAGATTTCGATACCAAGGTAAAGACACAATTTAGACACAGATGATTTAGAAGCGAGAATACAGCAGGTACAACAAGCATCATTTCAGTGCGTTGTTGACATTCAGGTCGTCGGGACCAGTTGGAGAGGCTCCATGCCAAGATCGCCACACTAATAGAGTGACTTAGGGACAAGTCACAATGACTATGTTGGGGACCTATTGGGCATGGAATCCCCCCACAACATGTTTCAGGGCTCAAAGCCCAAGTTTTGGTCAAATGTATTGTAAAACTCCGTGAATTACGGGTGCAAAGTGTGAAGTATAGGTTAAGTCATAGGGTTGTCCGCCCTAAGTGTGCAAGGTAATATAATGACATGTCGGCCTACCCATGGTCTGCAAACCATGGGATTGTATAAATAGAGCGAGGCTCTAAGTTGTAAAGAGGACAACTAAGAAGTGAAGGAGAAAAGATAGAGCATAGAGTAAGAGTCTAAGTGTATTGGGTCGTAGCAGTAGGAAGAGGCTCTATAGCTGAGTGTGTAGAGGCCTAGTAGAGTCCGTAGCTGAGTGCATGGACCCCTCCATTGAGTGCGCAGGGAAATGTCGATTCTGTAACCATGAACAAAGAATAATAAAGAGAAGTTGATTCCAAATTTAGTGCATCTTCTTGTGTATTGCATTCTTTACATTTATACTGTTTTTTTTTTTATCGCGCACACTTATATGATTGTTGGATACGCTGTTAATTATCACTAGTCTTACATATATAAGTTAAGTAATCGAGTAATAACAGGTTAGATAGCAAGGAACTTGGGTATAATATGGATCACACTACGAGTAGGGCTGCGCGAAGGTAGCATCATAGGTTGCAAGGGACTAATAGGTGTGCATAGCGACATGCGCGTAGGGTCAAACTGCGGACTACAAAAAGCTCATCAGACATCCCCAGGTTGTAGAAACCTGGTTCTGGCATCCTCCCATACTACTTCAGGTGAGACCTCAATCCACGCTCCACGAATTGTTGCCGAACGGGCCAGTGGTACCAGGATTTTCTTGGATAAATCACCTCTGAACCTGGGTCAGGCCCATACAAGCCAACATGGTGACAATATGAAATCCACACATAAACCCACATCATGAGAAGCATGCACAATGGAAACATAGGTTTTACATGGAAACCATTTTGGGAAAAAAACCACCAAATCTTTGTTGTCATTATTGATTTAAAATAAGAGCACATACTCTATTACATCAATCTATTTGTGAGCCACCACTCATAGGAAGCACCAAATCTGTTTGATTGTTTTCTAGCACCCATTAGTAAGAAGAACCAACTCCCTATTTTTATAGGCATTAGATCAGCTTACCTGAAGCACCATGTGAAGCAACAACTTCATGGATTTGTTGCAAGAACCAACTTGCAACTCCTTGGATTTATGCGAGCACCAATTTGCAGGAGGGACCAACCCCCAAGCCTTTTTTGGATACCTGCTACATATGGAAGCACCAACTTCATGTATGTAGGATCCAACTGACACTCAATAAGGAAATGTTGATGGTGCTAGACTCACCAACATGTCAAGGGGATCTCCTTGGTAATAAGTCCCAATTAGACCTTAGATTGTTTGGTGTAGGAGTCCTAGTAGTGGGTTGTAAGGTAATGCCTTGACTGCGATGTCGCACATAGGCAAGTAAGATAACTCTGTCACTACAAAGGGTGTGATTGATGTATTCAGTCAAGGAATGAGTATGAGAGGTTCAAACACTTCAAAGGTGGGAGGAAGGTGAAGGTTAGTTCTAGGTTGAAAGGGATCAATCCCAACTCTGCTAGGAACACACCACACAAAGAACATGCACATCTTTTGGTAGAGCAATCGACACAGATGCGACAGTCCCAACATACAAGGTAATATAACCTGAACAAGACTCATGGATCAGTCCAAGATGAGTGTGACAGTTGATATACCAAGGTTCAAAGAAAGGTCTGCCTGGTACTCGGCAGAGATTCGACACAGATGGTGACAACATTAACAACATATGTAACACATTAACAAAAAGATTCATATAATTTCATGTGAATCGGTTCATACGCAAGTGTGTAAGTTAGACAACATATATCATTAAGGCAACCAGAGCAGTCCAATTATAATAACAACATATGCATGAAAATGTGTTGGCTTTTATTATATAAATAAATGTAAGTCACAATCATACAATACACTATGTTAACCTGCTAGCCCTATCATTAGAACGTTACAGCCACATCCGCTTGCTCCTCCAAAGAGATGTACTAGCTCTGTACAATGGAGAAGCCAAGGTGCATCACAATACTATCCAAGTATTCTTCAAGATATTCTTAGTAGAAGCCTGGATGACCAAAAGCCTAGACAATGAGTTATGAGGGAATATTTATAGCAAAGGGTGGGGTGACCCTTGACATTCCCCTTTGTGATAGTTCTACTTCCCTCATGGCTCTTCACCTACTCTATGAGTGTTACATCCAACTATTGACACTCGACTTACACTTGACATGACTCAACGTTACAATGCACATGTACTCATGTGAGACAACATGGCTTGAGCAAGCCTTACAAGACATCACTAACACTCGGTCCGCTATGGTGAGACCAACTCTTTGACATGCTTGTAATGGTTAAGTTGGTGAGTTGATGCCAAGCTTCATCATTTATGCTGGTGCACATGCACGTCATGGTGACATCTTGTTGAAGAAAACTCTTGCCTCCATTGCATTCAGTGCATTGGTTAGGCCCCTTCATCCAAATCTTTTGCTAACATGCACATGGTCTTCTTGGGTACGGTTGAACTGGAAACACATTGATGCATAATGTCTATGTTGATCTTCAAGTGTGTGTTGGTGGTCATGTGCATCAACTTGTCAAAGTGCATGTTCAACCCCAGTTGGACTTGTTTCTTGCCTTTGCCTTGGCGAGTGTGTTGAATGGGTTGGATTGCATGTGCACACTCAATGATATGCATGCTGCTGGATCCTTTGCATGTGATCAACAACATTGCTCACCATGTTTGCTATGTGTCCAATGTTGGGATGGATCCTTAACTTGTACTAGCACAGTTTCATCCGTGAATGCATGTTTCGTCCACTATTTTTCATGTTCCTGTTGCAACTAATTGGTTCATCTGTGTAGCTTCATGTTCTTCCTGAGTTGTTGGTTTGACACATGCAACTTCTTCTTTGTTCCATCTTCATCCTTTGAGCCATCTTCATGTCACACTGTCACTTCATACTCTGAGTCTCCCAAGTTTCTTTCATTTTAGTGGATCTACTTGATCTTGCAACTTTGCTCCACATCTATGTTGTCAACACCTTCCTCTTGCATCTGCTGTGTTCAATGCATTCACTGTGTTCAATTCATTCACTATGCTGCCTTTAGTTGTTGTTCATGATGTTTCTTGCTGTGATGCTATTGTTTCATGTCCTTGTCCATGAACAACTTGATGTCTTCATGAGTAGGTAAGCCCATAGACACTTTATCGACTACATCCCCAAGTGTGCTTTGAATGGTGTCTTCATCTCTACTCTCTTGGAAACCATTGTACCTGTACTACTGAGAGGCAAACAATCTTTCAGTTGAAAACCAAAATGAACATGATAACTGACCTACAATGTGCCTAGGTGAATGATCATGAAGGTTGCACAATTTCAGTCGAGAGTTCGAGAGACTCATTGCGAAGACTACACAAGGCATAGTCTAGGTTGGTGGGAGACTCACTTACTATTGGAACTTAAAAATTCACAACCCAGCTGTGGAGTTGGATGATGGGATTGCAGAATGTGCGATTCCAGCTGGGAAAGACTACTGGCCTAGGGACAGATTTGCACAAATTTTCAGCCATGCAGCCACTGACCTTGAGAAATGCACAATTTAGTCCAAAAGGTTAGTGCTAGGCCAAAATGTACAAATCTGGAGAGGAAGGTGAGCCTTCCTTCTCCAGATTATTCAATGCAGCCTTGATGAAGGTAGAGAATAGGCCAAGGTTGGCCTGACTCGCCGACGGGGAACTGAAATCTAGTTAAGTCAATGAAATGCATGGCAAGACTAAGTGATAACATAAGTGATAAATAATACTTACAAAACATGAATGGAATATTGATAAAATAGATCAACATGCATGAGGGTGAGGTCATTTGCCAGTTGGGTGAACATCCGTGCAAAATAGTTTCATGCATGCGGAAGTAGTGAGATAGCAACAAAAATTGAAACAGATCCAGGACAAGCTAGAATATATGTAAATGATTGCAGGCATTCAATGAAATCAAGCAAATAATACTCATACAAGCGAAAACCCAAAAGCGACAGAAATGCAACACAAGGCATGGGAAGTAAGCTTACCCCAAAACAACTGCACTGAAAGTGCCAACTGCTCCTAAATGTGATGTAGGATGTCAGAGCTACAGGGTTGATGTGAGGAATGAGGTATGCAGTGTCTGGTTGATGAGTTTTGATAACATCGAGGTTATGACACTCATGCCACAAATCTAGGAGGAAGCGACACTTGGAGGGAGGTTTTAGAATTACTCCTTGGATGTAACCTCCAATTGCTAAACATAGATCCTTGAAAGAAGGGATGGATTTACATGCTATTTTGGGAGAAGCAGCTTATCCATGCAATTATGTTTTTCTCAGTCCCAGAGGGAACCTGTCAACTCAGCGACACATGCAAGTGATTTCTCGACTGCTGAAGAAAAATGTGCATTTCTGACTATCAATTGGGCTGACTACCCAAGGAAGTTGTGCAATTTCTAGGCCCAACAGTTGACTGCTACCCATATTTGCGCAAATCCTGGGCTGAACTACCTGGGAAAATTTGTGCAATTCCTGTTGGGAGGGTTGGCTAGAAGGATTGCACAATCTAGGAGACTAATAGGCTATCAGAGGGAACTGTGCAATTCCTGGAGGGAAGTGTTGGTTTACCTCTAGAAATGCATAAATTTCACTAGGAAGCTACTCAGCGTGCAACCGGACCAAGTCCGGATGAGCAACCTCTGAAAGCAAAATATGAAACTATGATCGATAGGCTTTCATTGAACAAGAAAGAGATAAAATCTTGAGGACTTGATGAAGCAAGGCAAGCTGCTATGAAGGTTGGTAGGGAGGCTCTAAATTAGGCTAAGGAAAAATTTTAGAGGGTGTTTGTAGCCGCTACAATACTTGGCGACACATTGGGAGAACTCTAGCTCTCTGAATGGACCTTGTTCGTGAGAAGCAAGTCTAACACCTCTGGAAGTATTGTTCAGTTCTTAGCTCATCTTGGTTTCACACTAACTTGATTGTAATATATAGCATCTACCAGACTCTTGGTCAATGGACACACATTCCAAGACAAGGCAACACAGTTGTTTCAATTGGGGTTGAGTAGTATATAAGTGCACAAGCCATATAGGCATAAGAGTCTAAGTTTCATCTATATTCTTGCTCCACTACGAGCAGGCCTGGACAGTACCCTGGTGGAGTCACATAGGAACACAAGCATTGCTTTTCTACCAGTGAGCCTGGTCAATACCTTGGCTGAGTTGCTTACATATCCTCCCTGCACAGGAAGCCTTTCTCTTCTTTCGCCTTATTAATTTTCTTTTTTGATTTATTTTTTAATTTTAATTTTCACTGTGCATAACACTTATTCATTTCAAAGACGTAAGAGGGATCCCGACCTATTGAGAGTAGAAGAGATTGTTCTAGCAGGGAAGTAGTTTATTGTATATTTGACGTGTTTGTTAAGGTTTTCCCCCTCACCTTACCCTACTTGACTGAGATGACAAGGGTTAAGCCAAAAACAATCGACTAGAGAAGGTGACACTAGTTAGCACACAAGTGTTATGTTTACACCAAGGTTCACTTCAAAGAGTGTGTACTTTCCTTTGACGTATCATGGACTAAGAGTAACAAGCTCATGATACAAAGGGAAGATGACAGGTAATCAAGTACTGATAGCTGTAAAAACCCTCTTGTACTTTACCTAGCTTGTTTCATGAGCCACACATGGTTTCATGCAAACTAACCTACAAACAAACAAAACAAACAACATAGCAAAGAAAGAGCAGAAGCGAAAATTAAAGTGAATCAAGTAAACAAACAATTAAGAAAATAAGCAAGCAAACAAAGAATGTAAGCAAACAGGCATGTAAGAAAACAGCTAAAAGAAAACATTACTCCTACTCCTACATTAATGGTGCATGGGCCTAATCACATGAATTGATACTTCCAATGCAGCCACCGATGCATTGGTAGACCCATGTGTGTGAAGACTTGGTCCACGAGTAACCTAGTTGTGTGGACTAGCATGCAAGAAAGATATGACAGTGAAGACAGACACACTTCATGTTTCAAGGTGTCCACGGGACATAAGTGAGTCCATGTGCATGACAGACAGTTCGTGGACTTATAATGGTGTTGTGTGACACTATGTGAAACTTTGAAGCAAATGCATATGCTTGAATGAGACATGCAAGAAAATGAAAGAAATAAAGATAACTTGGGCCGTGCACGAGTGCTTTCAATGTAAGACTCCTCCAATGCATGAGCAATGGGATCATGTAGTTTTAGTGGAGGAAGTGTGATATGTGTGTGAGATGGATCTTCAATGCATATAGATGAGCGATGAGGAGCCTTGGGTGATTGAATAGTTTCATGATCGGAAGTGAGACTAACCCAAAGGGAGCGAGGAACTGACATAACCATTAGCTCACACTGAAGTGCCTTGACAATCTTGGATGTCTCAACTACATCATCAAGTAGGTCATCATAAACCAACAGCTTCAAAAGATCAATTGTGATAGATTCATGATCATGATAAAAAATGGAAGCAAATGGATCACAAATTCCACGATCAGAAAAATCAATGAATTCTTCAACATCCTCATGATCAAATGAATCAAACAGAGGGGTAGATGAAAAGAAAACAAACTAATCCTTTATGTTTCTAGAAAAGATAGATGAAGGATCAAGTGGATCCTGAATGAATAACTTATCCTCTCCATTTTCGAATGATCGACTAGCATCCGGTGAGTCCTGCGAGTGATAAAAAATGGGTGAGTTTGTAGATGAATACAGACATACAAAATCATGGATGGCAGGTTCACCAAAGAAGCTAGGAAGGAATGGAGGGGGCTCAGATAGAAGGGAGCCATCCTTCACCGAGTGTTGATGTTGAATTTCCCACTCATACTCAACATGAATGACAATGCATGTTGGTGTTGCAACACCAACTCTGTCAGTGGGTTGTTCCTTGTTCACAACAAGTGAAGAGTTTGGAATTGATGAATAGGAGGTAGCATCATCTAGAGGAACACCTAGGTATGAGGACAGAGATCGAAGAAAATAATGCTTATGGGAACTCGAAGGACTCACAACCAACTCTGCGCGAAAATTAAGTGGAGTGATCTTGGGAGGGTGTGAAGAATGAACATATGTGTGAACATGATCCTCAACATCACTGGATGATGGTGGAAATTGTGAATGAAATGGAGGCAGACAGTCCATTGAGATAGTGCCTACTCCCACATGGGATTGTGCAGTTCCATCAATGAAGAAGGTTGAGTGAGGTTTGACATCAAGATTTCTCTTGGGATAGGTAGATTTCTTAAGGAAGTACTCAAACCAGTCTGAGAGATAAGCAAAATTCATCTCGCTCTCCATAGCTTGAAACTATAAGTTACGTAAGTGCTACCAAAAATCAATAACAAATTCATGCGGAACCCTTTTTTGTTGTAACAGTTTCTGGTCAAGATGCTCTGGATCAAAATAATGGAACATGTCTTCAATAAGA
The DNA here is from genome assembly GCA_000404065.3 of Pinus taeda. NCBI lineage: Eukaryota > Viridiplantae > Streptophyta > Pinopsida > Pinales > Pinaceae > Pinus > Pinus taeda. The sequence continues at coordinate 70,614 of APFE031482511.1, forward strand.
TCATAGAAGTGTTGACATGAGTGCACCACATCAGCTAGTAGGCTAAGCACCCAACGAAATGTGGATTTGTGAAGTGTGAATGTAAGCTGTATACCAACCTATTCATTAATGAACTCATCTTCCTCATAAATCATGGAAAGGAAGTTATCTAAGTGCTCAGGTCAAGCCACTTCTCCTTCACCATCATACGTGTGGGTGGACAAGAGATTGAAAAGCTTCCTCGAGATGGAGACATCATGATTCAAAAAACACCTCTACAGAAGAAGAATACATGACACCATGAAAGATATGCAAAGGTTCAAAACTAGATGAGAGGACACTTCTTGTCATCAAGCCCTCCTTCTAGCACCAAAAAGGTTGACGGTGTTGGACTTGCCAACATGTCAAGGGGATCTCCTTGGTAAGAAGTCCCAATTAGACCTCAGACCATTTGGTGTAGGAGTCTTAACAGTGGGTCGTAAGGTGATGCCTTGACCGCGATGTCACACATAGGTAAGTAAGATAACTCTGTTAGTAGTAAGGATGTGATTGATGCTGTGAGTCAAGGAATGAGTATGAGAGGTTCAAACACTTCAAAGGGGGCAGGAAGGTGAAGGTGAGTTCCAGGTTGAAAGGGATCAGCCCCAACTCTACTAGGAACACACCACACAAAGGACATGCACAACTTCTGGCAGAGTAGTCGACACAGATGCGACAACCCAAACATATAATGTAAGATAACCTGAACAACACTCACGGATCAGTTCAAGAGGAGTGTGATGGTTGATATAACAAGGTTCTGAGAAAGGTCTATCTAGTGTCCGACAGACAAGTAGACATAGATGGTGACAACATTAACAAGATATGCAACACATTAAGGCAGCCAAAGCAATCCAACTATAATAACAACATATGCATGAAAATGTGCTTTCTTTTATTATATAAAGAAGTGTAAGTCACAATCATACAATACACCATGTAAACTTGCTAGCCCTATCAATAGAATGTTACAGCCACATCCACC
>APFE031482511.1:75264-94546 GCA_000404065.3 Pinus taeda
ATGAGAGAAAAAGACATGAGCTTTTCCATATTCGAGTTATTTCCAAACATCAAAAGATTGATACTTTGTTTGATAGTGTCTCACAAGTAAATTTAATTTCTGAAGAAATTATAAAGAAGTTGGGATTACTGGCTACACCTCACAAGAAACCATACCCATTATGATGGTTAAATGATAAAGCACAACTACAAGTGACTAGACAACGCAAACTCAAGTTTTATTTTGGGTCATCAGTTGTAGATGAGGTTGAGTTAGACATAATTCCTTTGGATATATGTGGAATTGTTTTAGGAATTCCTTACTTGTATGAAAAAAAAGCTATTTTCAATGGAGCTGAGAACAAGTATCTACTCGTTAAAGATCGAATCGAATACTTTGTGAGAGCTCATAATCTCAAGAATAATTATACTCTCATAAACTCGGGGCAAATGAAAAGAATGATAAATTCATGAAAACAACTTTTACTGATGGTTGTAAAGGAAACAGAATCTGATAAAACTAATGTATTTGAGGGATGTGATGCTAAACAACAAGTTGATTTATAAAAAGTTGTTTCAGAATATGATATCTTGTTTCAAGAACCTAAAGGTCTGCCACCCAAAAAGGAAATAGTGCATGAAATTAAATTGCAACAAGATGCTCCATTACCTAACATTGGAATGTATAGGTTGTCCGCCTTAGAGAATGCAGAAATCAAGAAGCAGGTGCAGGAGTTGCTCGAGAAGGGGTTCATTAGACCTAGCACATCACCATGAGGGTCATCAATCATTTTGGTGAGAAAAAAAGATGGATCGTGGAGAATGTGCATTGATTACCGAGCACTGAATAAGATAATAATAAAAAATCGTTATCCCCTTCCTCGCATAGATGATATTTTGGATCAATTGAAAGAATTTGTTTATTTTTCCAAGTTAGAATTGCATAGTGGATACCGTTAGGTCAGAGTTGTAGAACAAGATGCATGGAAGACTGCTTTCAAGACAAAGCAGGGATTATATGAGTGGCTGGTTATGCCTTTTGGCTTAACTAATGCTCCTGCTACTTTCATGAGAATAATGAATGACGTACTCAGACATTTTCTTGATGATTTTGTTATTGTGTATCTGGATGACATTATGATATTTAGCAAAACATGGGAAGAATATTTAAAGCATGTTAAGCAGACACTAGATGTTTTGAAAAGAGAAAAAATTTATGTTAAACTCTCAAAATGTGAATTTGGCAAAACATCTTTGAATTATTTGGGACATATAGTAGGGGGTGGTGAATTGAAGATAGATCCCTCTAAGGTGGCAGTCATTGTAAACTGGCCTAAGCCCAAATCTGCTACAAAAGTTAGGGGCTTCTTAGGAGCAGCACAATATTGGAGAAAGTTCATTTCTAACTTTTCCTTAATTTCGGCTCCCTTACATTATTTAATAGGAATGAACAAGGTGTTTCAGTGGGGAGGAAAACAACAGAAATCCTTCGACACCTTGAAAGAAAAGATTAGTACAACACCAGTACTAGCACAACCTGATCTTCAAAGACCTTTTGAGATTCAAGCGGATGCCAGTGACTATGCCATGGGAGCAGTGTTGACACAGCATGGTAAACCCATATGTTATCATTCTGAGACATTTAATTCTGCAGTAGTTAACTATCCCACATATGATAAGGAATTGTATGCATTAGTATAAAGTGTGAAAAAGTGGAAACATTACATAATGGGCAAAGAGATAGTAATACATACTGATCATCAACCACTTCAATATGTACACTCCCAAACTAAGTTGCAACAATCAAGACACTATAGATGGATGGGTTTTCTACAACAGTTTCATTTAGTCATCAAATATAAAAAGGGCATACACAATAAAGTTGTAGATATTTTATCTAGACCCATTATAAATGCATCTACTATACTTAAGAATAATTTTGTGTTACATGAGAGCTACATTGAACAATATGCTCAAGATATGGACTTTAAAGATGTATATGCAACTTTAAGTCAAGGCAAATGAGTAGAAGAATTGGATTATCATGTAAAGGACTGACTCCTATATCATTGTGGGAAGTTATGCATTCCACAAACTGAAAGAGTAAAGATAATTTGAGAAGCACACACTTCTCTAATATCAGGTCACTTTGGGTTAAGTAAAACAGTTGCATAGCTGCAAAGATTTTGTTATTAGCCAAAAATGAACGAGACAATTTCTAGATATGTAAGAGGGTGTACTATGTGTGCTAAAAGCAAGCCCAACAATAGAAAACTAGGCTTGTACACTCCATTACCAATGCCTTCTCATCCTTGGGAAAGTGTTTCCATGGACTTTGTTGGAGGACTGCCTAAATCTAGGAAAGGTCATGATTATCTGTATGTTATTGTGGATAGGTTCAGCAAAATGTGTATTTTGATACCTTGTAATAAACAGATTACAGTTGAACAAACTGCAAAATTGTTCTTTCAACATGTATGGGTTCATTTTGGATTACCCACTTCCATTGTATCTGATCGAGACACTTGATTTGTGGGGAATTTTTGGACAAGTCTGTGGGAACTGATGGACACCAAACTAAAGAAAAGCACAACTTTCCATCCACAAATCGATGGCCAAACAGAAGTACTCAACAGGACAGTGATCTAGTTGCTCAGGGGATATTGCAACAAGCATCCTAAGCATTGGGATGAACATTTGTGTTATGTGCAACATGCTTACAACCGAGCCAAACATTCTTCTACACAGAGATATCCTTTTGAGACTTGTTTTGGTTTCACACCAAGGTTTCCTTTGGATTTTTTCTTTGGTAAGGATACAACAATTGAGGGACACAACAATGTGGACAAGGAAACTAGGTTCATTGAACAAATCCAAGAGATTTACCAGGTAGTACAGGAACAACTATAAAAGAGCCAAGACAAATACAAGGCAAGTCATGACAAGCATCAAATGGAGCATAGTTTCTAAGTTGGTGACCAAGTCTGGCTGTATATCAGCAAGGACAGGATGCAAGGTGAAGGTAAAAGGCTAAAGCTTATCAGGTATGGACCCTTCAAAATACTTAAGAAAATTGGTCAGAATGCTTTTCAACTTGATCTACCAGCTTACATGCACATCTACTCAGTCGTGAATGCAGATTGCTTGAGATTGTTTGAACCCTCACTAATTGAGGATCCCAAAGAGCAGAGTCAATTACCTTCTGTTGATGACCTATTACTTGAATATCTTAATGAATTGTAGGAAGACACAATTCTGGACAGGAAGGTGAGGACAACATGCAGGGGAGATGTTGAGTACCTTAGAATTGGGCTCAAGGTTTCAAAGCTGAGCAGTGAAAAATGGATAGAGATTGGAAAAGTGAGACAATTGTACCCTCACTTAGTCGATGCTTGAAAACCAACTTTTGGTGGTCCAAAAGCTTTTTCAATGGGAAGGCCATGATCTGAATTGGATCCTTGAAGACTCTCAGAGTTTCTCTAACTATTTCAAGTTATGACAGACTTCAAAAACTTGTGAGTAGTCAGCTATCAGGAGATAACCTTTGGATAATGGTAATTTGCAACCAGCACAGAGAAACGAGGACCTTCGGTTAAAGCGCGTTGACGGTTAGCCCATGGGGACTGTGCACAACACAAAAATGGCAGTTAGGAAGCTCAAATAAATAAAAGAGGATGTTTCTAATGTGTGATTAGCACAATCATACATTGCTGGGCAAAACCCCTCGAGAAAGAAAAGTTCTGAGCACTCATTCACAAGGAAAACCTGAAAACCATGGGAAAAGCGCTAAAATGAAAGGTGGGTCCCACGCTCCAAAACCAGTGAAATATTGGAGGCATTTCGGGTGGTAAGCGGATTTTTCAGAGGACCCAGTGATTCCATACATTGGATGATGCGTGTCCGGCGGATGAGAGATAAAAATGCTCTCATCGTAGGCTAATGTTCGAGCAAGTCAACCATGCGATAAGAGCGATAACCATAGGATCTGGAGGCCCCAGAACTAATGGAGGAGATTGCACTCGATGGGAGACTAGATTTGGAGGCAAAAATAAGCTACAGTGCATGAAGGTTTGAAGTCTAATTTGACCACTTAGCTGGCGGATGAATCATTTCACAAAGTAACTGAAATAACGAACTGTTGATGAAGAGCTGGTGCTCAGTTCATGAGAGGACAAGTGGCCACCTCCCAATGAAACGTTACACAGTGGCGATGACGTAGAGGCAGGGAATTCCAAGCAAACAGTAGCAGGTGATCTGAAGAGATGGAAGAGGAAGCGAACAATCAAGGGACGAATTGGCTTTAAGCCATGAACAGACAGAGAACAAAAATAGAGAAGAAGGAGACAGTGAGATAGAGAGACAGAATAGAGAGTGAAGTAAGTAGTAAAGAAAAAAGAACCAAGCTAACCTGCAGAGCTAAGGCAGCATCGAGCAGACAGAACCAGGGTCAAGAGGTTCAAGCAATCCCTGATAGGATATATGTCGGGAACTGAGTACCAAGCTGGACTTATCCCATTAAGATCAGTTGAGGTTGATACTTAGTAAGGGGGAGTTTGTGCACTCTAGCGGCTTGGGGAATCCAAGTACCACCCTACTAAGCATCATTTGTTTCAGGAGACTCAAATTGACCTCCTCATTGTAAAAACTCCGCTTAAAGACACAATAAAGAAGGCCACCACTAAAAGCTGGACCAGAGATGTAGCCCAGGAGGATTGGGTGAACTCCTTATTAAGTTGTTGTGTTTTGCATTTGCTTACTATGTTTTCTCTTACTGTTTTCTAGTGTCTGTGTATTTTGAAATCTTATTGATCCATTTACTAAGATAACATAGAAACACACCAGCACATGAGTCTGTAATACCTTCATTAATTAATTGACTGAGATCACTCACAAGTGATTTTTAGATCTACTGCTATTCATGTTCCTGCTACAACTCATTGGTCCATCTATGTAACTTAATGTTCTTCCTAAGTTGTTACTTCAGCACATGCAACTCCTTTTTTCCATCTTCTGCCTTCACGCAATCTTCATGTCACACTATCACTTCATAGTCTAACTGTCCAAATTTGCTTTCATTATCAGTGGATCTGCTTGATCTTGCAACTTTTCTCCATCTCTATGTTGTCAACAACCTTCCTCTTGTGTCCACTGCATTCGTTGCATTCGATGCATTTGGTATGTTGACTTTAGCTACTATATATGATGTTTCTTGCTGTGATGTTGTTGCTTGATGTCTTCATGAGTAGGTAAGCCCATGAACACTTTATTGACTGTATCCCCAAGTGTGCTCTGAGTGGTGTCTACATCTCTGCTCTCTTGGAAATGATTGTACCTATACTCTGAGAGGGAGATGAACAATTTTGATACTTGGAGACATGGCAACACTCATAGCAAGAAATCTGTCAGTCAAAAACAAAAACGAACATGAGAACTGACCTGCAACATACCTTGGTGAATGATCATCAAAGTTACACAATTTCAGCCAGGAGGTTGAGAGATTGACTACCAAGACTACATAAGGCATAGTCTGGGCTGATGGGAGACTAATTGACTACTGGAACTAGAAAATGCACAATCCAGTTGGGAAGTTGGCTGTTGGTTTTGTAGAATGCGAAATTCCAACTTGGAAAGACTGCTGGCCCATGGACAGATTTGTGCAAATTTTTGTCCAAGTAGTCATTGACCTCCAATTATGCACAATTCAGCCTAGGAGGTCAATGTTGGGCCATAATGAGAAAATCTAGAGATGAAGGTGAGCCTTCCTTCTCCAGATTGTGTAATGCAGCCTTAGTGAAGGAAAAGATCAGGCCAAGGTTGGCCCGACTCGTTGACACACAATTGAAAGCCAGTTAAATCGATGAAATGCATGGCGACACTAAGTCATAGAAGAATTGATAAACCATGTATTCAAAACATGAATGGAAGATTGAGCAAATAGATCAACATGCATGAGGGTGAGGTCATTCACTGGTTGGGTGAATGTCCGTACAAAATAGTTTCATGCATGCGATAACAGTGAGATAGCAACAAAAATTGAAATAGAGCTAGGACAAGCTAGAGTATATGTAAACGACAATAGGCATTTGAAGAACTCAAGCAAACAATACTCATACAATGAAAATTGAAAAAGTGATAGAAATGCAGCACAAGGCATGGGAAGCGAGCTTACCCGAAAATAACTAAGCTGAAAGTGCCAACTGCTCCTAGATGTGATGTGGGATGTTAGAGCTACAAGGTTGATGTGAGGAATGAGCTCTGTAATTTTTAGTTAATAAGTTTTTATAACATCGAGGTTATGATGCTCATGCCATAAATATAGGAGGAAGCAACACTTGGAGGGAGGTTTTAGAATTACTCCTTGCATGTAACCTAAAACTTATAAACATAGATCCCAGAAACAAGGGATGCCTTTGCATGCTGCCTTGGAAGAAGCAGCCTATGCATGCAAGTCTATTTTTCTCAGTCCTGGAGGGAACTGATCAACTCAGTTGCACAGCAAGCGACTACTTGATTGTTGGAGAAAAATGCACATTTCTGATTGTTAGCTAGACTGACTGCCCAAGGGGATTGCGCAATTTATGGGCCCAGTAGTTGACTGGTACCCAAATTTGCACAAATCCTGGGTTGAATTGCCTGTTGATGGGAAATATTGTGCAATTCCTACTGGGAGGGTTGGCTGGCAGGGCTGGTTAGTAGGATTGTGCAATCGAGGAGGCCAACAGACTGTTAATGGCAATTACGCAATTCCTAGAGAGAACTGCTGGTTTCCCTCTATAAATGCACAAATTTAACTAGGAATATGCTCAACTTGCAGCTAGACCAAGTTCAGATGAGCAGCTTATGAAAGGAAAAGATCAATTTGTGATTGACAGGTTGCCTTTGAGAAAGAAAGACACCGAAGCTCAAGGACTTGATGAAGCAAGGCAAGCTGCTACAAAGGTTGTTAGGGAGGCTCAAAAATAGGCTAAGGATAATTTTGGAGGGTCGTTGTAGCCACTACAATAGGAAATCAATGTTCACTGTACACGAAAGCCACTCTACCTGATATCAACTCTGTTCCCTACTCACTCTACTCACTTTGCAACAACTCATTGTTCCACTCAACAACATTCACTAACACGCATCACTCTCTACACTCTTCCCACTTTGCAACAACATACTCAACTAGGATCTCTTCTCAAAGTATTATTTCTTCCTAGGCACACCTCACCTCTTCTTAGCGACACACTCACAATTGGAGTTCTCCACATGGCTCTCTCTCCATAGCATATATTATTCTCTTGGCTCTATTCTGTTGAACATTCTCTCTTGGTCTCACACAATGACATTGGCTCTCTCTTGGGGTCTCTTTCGTATGCATAAGCACTCTCGGTCTCTTCTATGCAAAACAAGATCACTTGGCCTTACAAAAAACAATGCACACACACACACACAAATATCTCCACTCATCTCACTCAATACAATGTTTATTTCCCCCCTCTTTGCTCAATTGTGCTCCTATGTTTTGTTCCTCTGCTACACACTGGTCAATGTTGTCTCTTCTACCATCCACATTGCTCAAGAGTGTACTCTTAAGCATGTTTCTCCATTACATTGTTGCATATGACTTGGCCACTTCCCCTGTATTAAAAACTGGGAATGGGCTCCTAAGTATTTCTCCATACTGAGAATTAATTATCATTAAAATTGCAAACTCCAACCAGGCTCCCCATGCTAATAAATTTCTCATAGAGCTTGAAAAGTACTTCAGCATGGTCTCTCTATTCTTCATTTAATTCGTTGAGGCATGCACACGGGATTAGATGAAGCTTTATTTCAACTCAATACAAGCTTGGTGCTCTTCTCTAAAAATAATGGTCCTTGCTACCTTGACCCGATGATCTTTCACAATCATCATTTATTCCAGTGACCAACTCCTCTGTGCTCATTTACTCTTCAACTTTTGACTCAACTATCCTTCAATAGCTTTGTGTTGCAATATCAGAGCCCAAAATTTTGTAACTTTACACCACAATGAAATTTTGTATCCACAACATATTGTAGCTTTATATTATGGTGACATTATGATAATACAAGATTCAAATACCTTTAGCCCATTTTTCTTATATCCTTATCACATTTTCACCATAGGACTATTGCCTACACCCATCAGAATAACACTTATGTGCTAAGGCATTCAGGCTCCTACCAGGTGCCTATCTCCCTGTGTATTCTATTATCTCCACCCTTGGTTCTCTTAGGCTTCCATAACCAAGCTTCACCAACATCTAAGCTCCCACACATGATAACCTTTTTTTTTGAAAATGAAATTATGGTAGAGTTAGAAATCCTCATCCACTGATATTCTCCATGGCACTTTGGTGTGAGCCTTGCTCTCCGCCCTTTGTTCTTTGGGTCTCAATAACTAAGTGAAAAAAATATCAGAAGTTCCACATATCGTAACTTTCTCCAAAATTTATCTAAAGGAGAGTTACAAAATCTCCAACCTCTGATATGCTCCATAGCACTTAGGTGTTAAGCCTCACTGTACGCCCTTGCTTCTATATGTTTCCTTGACCAAGAACCAACACATCAGGGCCCCTTTCATTGTAACATTCTCAAATGTCAATTGAACAGGAGTTACGAGATCTCTGACTTCTGATATACCAAACTTTGAGATGACATCATGTTGATGTCATCATCTCCACGTGGCACCTCCTTAGTGGTGACATGTGTCACATAGATTTACCCAATTAAGCCACCCAAAATGTTGAATATGACTACCACATTTCCTTCATAAAATGATGCAACAAAGCCACATCTTTCTAAACTTGATCTTCGGCTGGTGGATTATGGGTGCACGGGATGGTTAATTTTTATTGTGAGGTGCTTTCATTGTGGTGGCCTAGGGTTTCCTTCACAATATCGCAATTCACACAATTGTGTGACTCCTCTCGCATGCAATATGCTTAAACGGGGCTGGAATGAAATGATTTTTTCACTTCTATGACCGAAATTCAAATAAAATCTAATCCTCTTTAACAACATATCAGGTCACAGCAGGCCCATTAACCCACACACATGTTCATGCGCGATTATCGTCTCATCAATCAACCAAGTAATGGTCTTAATGGCTAGAACTCAACGAGGTTTTAATACAGTTGTATAAAACCATATCACATCCATTTCTAATGTTAACCTGTGCAAAATTTTGGAAGCGATATGCGTCCGATCACCCGTTAAACGGATGGTCCAATAAATCTGAACCTTAAACTCTTTTTAATAACCACATCGCGTCTATTCAAAATGTTAACCTGCTTGCATGTTCTGATGCGATATGAGTCGATCTCCTCTGATCAGATGATCATCAATTCCCCGCAGTTTCCGTCAATTTTAACAGTCTACCAAATTTATTTCTCATCCTCCACCTTTACCTTGACTCTAGTCTGCACTCTGCGGCCACAATACTCCTCCGAATTCACACAATTTCTGTTGACTATCTTCAATCTACCAGATTTTAGACTGTCACGATTATTCCTTTGCAGCTAATCAATAACCAAACATGAGTTTACAGAACATCCAACCACCAAGCTAAGGGTAGTTACCAACATAAAATTCTATCACCAAAAGGATTATTACAGAATCAAAACATAACGAACACAGAGTCATGTGAGTTTGAAACATAAGGAACATAGGTTCAATCATTTCACAGGGAATCTAAAACCTCTAGAATTTGACCATTGATGTGTATAAAATACAGAGATGAAGCAAGATACCAATTAGGAAATTAATAATCACAAACTCTCGCTACTAGTGCACAAATTCAACTATTCAAGCAAAGAAACCCTGATTGTCACAGAGATATATAAAAATCCACATTGTTTTGGTATTTATAAAATATTTGAAAAGGAAACTATCACATTCCACTATTCAATTCTTTTCCATAAAATCCCTCTACTACTATTTCTAACCTATAGCTAACCTCCAATTCTCTTCCCAAAAGGAAGAACTCTTTATTGAAAAAAACCTCTCGAATGTTTCTAAAGCTTACAATATATAAAAGAAAAGCATTCATGAATGATTTCAGTTCCAATCCCACAATTCTCGTACATTCTCCTAAAGTATCTTTTTAGATCCATTTTTCCCTCAACAAAATCCTAAATTAGATATTTCAAATCCATAAAATCCTCACTCTTCCTAGGATTACTCATTCATTCCTAAGATCTCTACAACTCACGAGATATTCTCTATTAATCAAATTACATTCCAATATCTTTAAAACTCAAAATAAACTTAGGAAAATAAATAAATAATTAAGGGAACCCACCCCCTTTAGTAAATGTGTGATAATACTCTTAGGTCTTATAAACCTTGAAGAATGCTCCTACATCATACAACCACGTCATGTCAACATCATCTTCCATTGTTAGCTCCTTAGGGTCAACCACCTACTACCATGTGTCCTATCTTGAGGAGAGAGAAAGGGTCCTTGGGTCCATGGTTTTGCAACAAATTCCTTTGTTCATCGCTTCTGCTCACAACCTTAGCATTTTTAAATAATTGCATCCTTAAGATGTTACGAGGTCCATATCTTCAAACTTTCGACCTCTCGAAGCTTCAAAGTTCCTAGGTCGTGAGGTTTTTTCCTACTATGATATTCATCCTTTTCGATATCTAGTTTTGATCTTCTGAGTATTTCAATATTCAATACTTTTGATATCAAGTTCTAATGTTCTCAGGCTTCTCATTATTGAGGGTTCCAATGTTCTGCTTGATCAGCACTCCCGATATCCAAAGTTTCAAGAATTAGCTCCCGATACTTTGACCCTTTGATATTCTAACTTCTTGAAGTCCCAACACTCCACCATTATCTCTGCTAAGTTTGGCATTGATTCCAACTTTGGATATGTGCCAAGACTCCTCCAATCACCTTTTAACTCTTCTATCATGGAATTAAGTCACCAAAATTTGACTGGGAACAAATCCCGATGTAGGAGGCCATCTGTAGACTTCCACATACTGTTGGAAATCTCTTTCAAAGAAATTTCCAGTGGAGAAGGTCTGACGTAGTCTTTGAGCCTATTTGATACCTGAAAAATGACTGCAAACTCTCTATTTTTATTTGAACCTTGACCCTTATTCTCGTGCTTAGAACCAACTTTTAGGAGACATTTTGTAACGTTGCAAATACCATTGGAGAGGTCTTTAGATGAAATCACCAACTATGTTATCTCCAAGAGTATCTGAGTGGATCTCTTGAGGAAGATACTCCTCCAAAGTTTGGGACTCCCAACCATCATAGCCGTCTTTTTAAGGCTTCTCCAATAAACCTGCTACTATGGCAATTCTCTATGAGATACTATAGAAACCATAGGACTCCCCGTGAGATTGACACATCAAGCACATCAAACTAACCCAATTACCATCACCGCTAGGCTAGGGAACATCAAAGCCAACATCTATTGCCACAAACATCCATGCTAGTCTGGTTGACATCAATTCCAACACTCTTGCCAATAGTTAAATAATTCCAACCCACCGAACACATCTTCTAGCATGATTTTTGACATCAATGCCAAAACAATTGTCGCCACTAGGCATCCATAAAATTTCAACTTTACAACAACCACCATCTCCATGAGCAAGTGATTCTATTCAAAGCCCAAATCGATGGATGAGGCTTGTGTACAGTCACAATACCTAGGGAACATAGACCTAAAAAGAGGGCAATCAAGTGGATCAAAGAAGAAAGGGAAAAAAGAAATGTCTAAGGAGGGGAATAAGAAAAAAACGGGGAAAAGGTAAAAGGACGGTAACCACAAGACACTAGTGCAAATACCCTAGCAACCATTGCAACAACTACAACATTTATGGCCATATAGAGGAGAAGTGTTGGAATTTTCATCCATAACAAAACTAAAAGAACGAGATGAAATATAACAAGAATAATAATCTCATTGCTGTAGATTCAAGCACCCAAGTTGAAAGAAACTCTGACATTGATGAGAAGATTGTGTGTACACCATTGTTGAAGGAGGTGAATTTGACTATCCTTCATCAACAAGAAGAGAAAGAAATGACCAAAATATTCCATATAAAGATACAGGTGAAGAAGACAAATATTGATTCTCAATTTGACTAAAGATTGTAGGTGAATCTCATTGCATTAGAGATGGTCAAGAAGTTGGGGCTATAAGTTCATGATAATCCAAACCCATATCCAGTGGGTTGGGTAAATAAGGATGCAGACATGAAGGTAACAAAATAGTGTAAAAATAATTTTTCTATTAGTGCTTATTTTATTAATGAAGTATCTCTAGATGTATTTACCCTTGATGTATGTGGAGTCATGTTTGGGATTCCATACATGTATATGTGAGATGAAATATTGATTAGGAGATCTAATCAATACGGACTTGTTAAGGATGGAAAATAATTCATCATCAATGCACTCAAAGGAAAGTAAAAAATTTCACTGGTATTGTTTTCACTTAGGTTGTCCCTAGGCTCCTAATAGGGATACGGCCGAGGTAACCACAAACCAATCTTCTGATTGCAGGTTCTATCCCACTTGCAATCGAAGAGGGCTCTCTCCTTTTGATTCAACCTTAGTTGATGATTTTAGGCTAGCTTTCTGACTTCAAGGGAGTGTTGATTGTGATTGGAAAGAAGGTAGGATTCTCGAATAGAGAGGCAAGGTAAGGAGTGATAAGTTTCGAACCATTGGGCATGGAGTCACAGATTGCGGCTTGCGAGCGTTTTCTTGGTCACAAGGGGATACTGAGCGGGATAGCCACATAGGATACAATTTTCTAACTGCTGAAAGTAGGGAGTGGACATCAGGGATGAAAGGCAAAAGAGAATCATTTCATCATGCTGAAAAAGAGGAGAAATGGATGAATGGGATCCAGGAGCAGTTAAGAATTCCTAAGACATGCACTCATATGTGAAAGAAACAGCGTAAACCAGATCATTTAAGAATATAAGCTCATAACTATTTCTGAAGAAAACATTGAAAGACGCAGATATTGAACTTAAGGTGTAATGAAACAAATCTTAAGCTATTCTTCTGTCCTGCAATTTAGAAAGGCAGAAAGGTGGTAAAAAACATAAAATTTAATAGAGGAGAGGAACACTTATTGGATCATGTAGAAGCACAAGAATTCCATAATCATTCCTCGACCAAGAAAAAACATCAAGTAGTTTCGCAATCCATGCTTTCAGCAATCTTTGATTATGGAAATTATGACAGTTACAGTGTGAGTCTCTGTTCGGAGAAAATGCTGGAAAGAAGACTGACCAACAACTACTACCAACCAACCAACCCTCCAACATTGCTCAGGGTTGTATTTATACGAAAAATATCGGAAGACTCATTACAAGTGACCTCGACAGGTCTGCTTAGAGAACTCTTCAAAAATCTAAGTGTTGCTGGAATTAAATGCAAGTAAATCTTTTTTTGGCTGCGCTGGGGGCAGCTGGATCGGATTAGGTGAGGAGGTGGCCCTCAGGGGCCAGATGCGGTGCTGCTGGAATGATTGTGCTTCGGGAACTGGAGTTTGGCTCTGGTGTGAATTAAATGTGCAATAATTACGATTTGAGAGCTTCAGTAGTTTCGCCCTCTTTCTATGAATCTGCTGGAAGATATTAAATTTTCTCCTGCTTCGGGCCGCTGCTCAAGATATTCGCTGATACTCTTTGCCGCTACATTGATGGCTTCCGCCGTCGACTGATACTCTTTGACACGCTTGATGCCTGATGATTTGATCTGATATACTTTAAACTCTTTGATTGATCTGCTGCTGTCTTTAAACCGGATCTTTTGGCACGATCGGGAAATTTTCGGGCTTTTTCGGCGTGCAATGGGCTAAGAAATCAGAAGATTCCCCGAATATTCCTCGAAATGGCCTATTTCCCATAGCGATGCGTGATTAGCGCTTCGCGCTAATTGCGCATCGAAAACTTCCTCTGTTTCTTGTTCTGGAGCTCCGAAGTGCAATTTTTCTTCCTGCGCGAAGTCTCGGCTTTCTGGCTGCTGACGTTAGCATGACGTCAGCTGTACAGCAGATGACGTCAGCTATGGTGGGTCCCTGGTACAGAGGGATGTGGTTGGGTGCTGATACTGGAGGTAATTCGATGAAGAAACTCCGATGCGATTGCAATATCACATCGGTGGGGAACGAAGGGTGCTTGAGTTGGACACTCGGCGCTTGCGACCGCCGATATCGCAATATCGCGTCAGGCGGAGACGGATGGGTGATGACCTGCATGGAGATGAAAGTGCGATGTTGTGATGTGATCTGGCTTTAAGGTTCTATAGAGTGTAAGTTTTCTGGGAGGAAAGAGCAAGTAAGTGGGTGTGAAGGGCATTTGAGGTTTCGGAAGGGGTCCGATTACCTCAGAGGGATTTTATACTTTGGAAGGAGTCCATTGTATCTGGTAGGTGGTTTTGGAGGTCAGGGCTCTTGCTAAGTTTCAGATAAACTGAGCAATTCCTAGGAGTACTTATGGTTATTTTTCAACCAGGGGGAGGGATATTACGTAGGGGGATTTTACTTAATATTAATAAGGGGATGGGAAGAATAGGGAGCTAAATAATAATGTTAGTGGTTAAGATGGAGATGGTAAGAAAGCGCTAAGTTCAGGAGAGCTTAGGCTGTTACAAGGGGGGGTAGGACCATACTTAAGAGAAAATATGGAACAACTTTGAGTAAGGCAGATCTTTACTCAAGCCAACGTTATGAAGATGATGGAACTTAAGAGGTATCAAGTAGATCTTGACCTCTTTTGGGGAAGTTAGTTAATGATTGGGGAGAATAGAGAAGGGAAGTCAGTTATACCTCCTTTGAGCTTCTTGCATACAAATTCTTGCTGATTGTGTCCTGAATGATATGACACCTGAAAACCTGGAACTGGTCAGCAATTTAGGATTCAACAACCTCAGAACTACCTACCCTGCCTACTTACCTAGCATTTTTCTTCTTTTGTTTGGGGGTGCACTTAGACTTGCAAACCCTCATTCATTTTTCTTTTTATGCTTTCCTATCTACATACTACCCTTATTTCTTCCAGAGCCCAGATTAAGCTGTTGGGCTCCTCTGCTTCTCTACCTATCTAGGAATCTACCAAGATTAAACTGTTTAGACAGATTTACAATCTCTATATTCTAAAACAAGAAATTTAAACCTAGGGAGACCAAGATTAAACTGTTTGGATCTCCCTTTAACTGAAAAATGGCAATACCGGGAAAAGTTTACAAAATTTGGAAGGCAATTGAATGAACTTGAAGTAGCCTTCTTCACTTGGAGACTGTTAAGAAAATATGGAGCATTGCAGCAAGCAATGTACAACATATTTGGCCTGTGAAATGCCAATCATGAAAAATGAATAACCTGCTGCAGCAAGAAGCTAACAGGTATGTGCCAAGCAAGCCAAGAAATTGATTAGTTCTAGCAAGAAGTATGGTTTTTCTAAGACAAAGCTAGTCAGAAGAGGAGTCAATAAGAGGCAAGGCATCCCTGTAGGGGTGTAATAATAAATAGAAACAATAATTGGAGGATTGTTTACATGAATACATGGATGTGTTCCGAGAGCCTGAAGGGTTACCACCCAAGAGAGAAGTGGTAAATGAGATCCAACTATTGTCGAACTCCCCATTGCCAAATATTGGGTTGTAAAGGCAGTCTTTATAGAAGAAAATGAGGTGAAGAAGGGATAGCAACAACTGCTAGAATAGGGTGTCGTTAGACCAAGTACATCACCATATGGGTCACCCATGATCATCATGCCAAAGAGGGATGGGACTTGGCGAATGTCTATAGATTACATGGAATTGAATAAAATAACGCTCAAGAATAGATACCCCCTACCCAGGATCGATGATATGCTAGATCAGTTGTAACAAGAAAAGTACTTCACTAAGATAGAGTTGAAGTCTCGATATTACCAGGTTCGACTCAAAGAAGAAGATACATGGAAGACAACCTTTAAAACTAGACAACATTTGTATGAGTGGTTAGTCATGCCATTTGGCCTATGTAATGCACCAACTACATTTATGGGATTAATGAATGATGTACTACGCCCTTTTATAGAATCATTTGTTATTGCCTCTCTTGATGATATACTGGTATATAATGCTACCTGCGAGGAGTATATTTCACATTTGACACAAGTACTAGAAACATTAAAGAAGCACCAACTACTAGAAAATCTTAAGAAGTGTGAGTTTGCGTAGCAGTACTTGGTTTATTTGGGGTATGTGATCAATGGAGGGGAACTAAATATAGATCCTTCAGAGATGATTGCCATCATGAAATGGCTAGTGCCTATTAATGTTTCTAAGGTCATGAGTTTCACTGGGGCAACACAAGACCTGAGGAAATTCATAGCCTCATTTTCAACAGTAGCAATAACACTCCATGCCATAACAATAAGTGGCAAGAGTTTCTAGTGGGGGAAAGGTTAGCAGAAGACTTTCAAGGAGCTAAAGAAGAAGACTAGTCAAGCACTAGTTCTATCTTTACCAAACTTACATTGGCCCTTTGAAGTGGAGATAGATGCAAGTGGGTATGTTATTGGAAATGTCTTGATTTAGAGAGGGAGTCATGGGGAAGTTCTTAACTACCCTACCTACGAAAAGGATCTCTATGACATGGTGCAAGTTTTGAAGATGTGGAAGCACTATCTAATGGTCAAGGAGACAATAATCCACATAGATCACCAATTGTTATAGTACTTGTAGTCCCAGAGTAAGTTACAACATACCAGATATTACAAGTGGATGGGGTTTTTACAATAGTTTCATTTTGTGATTAAGTATAATAGGGGAAGCACAAACGAGTTGGAAAACATGTTTTTAAGGCCACCAACATCAAATATCACAACTTTGGGGACTCTTATGTACATGGAGCCATTTACCCATGATGCATACATAGAGGAATATTTAGAGGATGAGGACTTCAAGGAGGTATATCAGTAGTTCCAGAGTTAGAGTAATGTGCACGATAACGACAACACCATTGACTACCATATCTAGGATGGGTTACGCTACATGCTGCATAAGCTATGTGTTTCTAAAGGTGAGAGACTACAACCAATTAGAGAGGATCACACCTCGAAGGTTGCAGGAAAATTTGGTGTCAAGAAGACCATGGCTAACTTGCAGAGGTATGTGTATTGGTCCAATATGCAAGAGCAGGTAGCTAGGTTCATAAGGGTATGCATGCTTTTCTGTACCAACAATCCTAGCAATAGGAAACAAGGTCTATATCATCCCTTACTTGTACTTACTCGTGCTTGGGAAAACATTTCCATGGACTTTGTGGGAGGTTTACCAAGAAATAAGAAGGGACATGACTACCTATTTGTGGTAGTTGACAAGTTCAACAAGATGTGTGTTCTGATGCTCTGTAAAAAGACCATCAGCTAGCAAGAAGAAGAAAACTTATTCTTTGGTCATGTCTGGGTGCACTTTGGGATACCAAGGAGCATCGTTTTAGACAATGATGCACGATTTTTTGGTGCATTGTGCACTACATTATGGGAGAAGATGGACATTAAGTTGAAGAGATCTATAAAATTCCATCGACAGACATATGTACAAATAGAAGTAGTCAACAATACTTTGGTGCATTTTATGAGGGGATACAATCAAAAGCATAAAAAGACTTGGGATGAAAATATGGTATATATATACAAAATTATTATAACAGAGAATTCCACACTTCTATAGGAAAGTCCCAATTTGCAACTTGTTTTGGATATTTGCAACCTTCACATTTGGATATTTCATATGGGAAACAAGGAGTGAGGGGAGACCTTATAGGGTATGCTTTGAGGGTTGGAAAATTTATAGAGAAGATCAGGCAGATCCATATATAGGTACAAGATGCACTGCATAAGTGGCATGTGAAGTATAAGGTCATGGGTGATCAATGTAAAAAGAAATAAGTCGAGGTGGGAGATGAAATATGTCTACATTTGAACAAGGAGAGGTTGTAGGGGCTTGGTAATAAAATCAAGGCTTTGAGGTATGGGCTGTAGGAATTTACAGGGTAAGTTCCTCAGACAGAACACCAAAAGGACACCGCTCACAAACAGATCACAGATCAATACACCAGTATTTTGACGTGGTTAAAACCCTCAGAGAGGGAAAAAGTCCATGGCTTGCGCCAACGTGGCTACTACAGGCAATTTATTAATAAAAGAATGAAAATTTACATAAGCTTCTCTCATGCACGGTTAACCTACAAATGACCCTCCATGCGCTTTAAATAGAATTCATGGACCAATCGGGTGTCAAGCCACGGATCAAGTGTCGGTAATACCGAGGAGAGAATGAACCGTCGGATCACTACATATCGTGACCGTCGGATTGTAAGTTACAAAATGTACAACGGTAAAGAAACACACTTTCTACCTAACTCTATACTAGACCAAGTTGAACTTAACTATTTCCTATGTGTCGGAATATCCTAACATCCCCCCTTAAGAACAACTTGGGATAGGATTGAAGGATTTACAAATATGACACAATAGGAGAAGGAAGGAGGCACTAGAGCCTATCCCCCCTTAGTGACAACTTCCTGAACTCCAAGCATATATCGAAGTTTAGTGAACTTCGCCTCTGTGAGAGCCTTTGTGAAGATGTCTGCAACCTGATCATCTGTTGAACAATATTGCACTTCAAGAACATGGTCATGAATGAGCTTTCTGATGAAGTGCATGTGAAGTTAAATGTGTTTGCTGCGCTGATGCTGAACTGGATCTTTGCAAAGCTGAATGGCACTTTGATTATCACACCAAAGTGTAGTCGGATGCTGCTGCTCAAAGCCCAATTCTGATAGGATCTGACGAAGCCACAAGGCTTCCTTACTAGCTTCCACGGCACCACGATACTCTGCTTCTGCTGACGAAAGAGAAATGGCAGCCTGTTTCTTACAAGCCCATGTAATAGGTCCTGAACCAAGAGTGAAGACATAACCGGCAGTAGACTTCCGATCATCAGGGTCACCAGCCCAATCAGAATCAGTGAAACCAACTAATAGAGGAGCTGCTTTGGCACTGTAATGAATTCCAAACTGTACTGTACCTCGAACATAACGAAGTATTCTTTTAGCTGCTTTCCAATGACTTTCACGGGGGTTTTGCATAAAACGAGCAACAAGGCCAACAACAAGGAAAGGTCAGGACGAGTATG
Source organism: Pinus taeda (assembly GCA_000404065.3). Taxonomy (NCBI): domain Eukaryota; kingdom Viridiplantae; phylum Streptophyta; class Pinopsida; order Pinales; family Pinaceae; genus Pinus; species Pinus taeda. The sequence goes on from APFE031482511.1 coordinate 94,423, forward strand.
GGTTAAATACAAGAGTTTTCCTACAAGTTGACGGTATAAGGTAGCATCAACTTCAGGAGAAGTACAAGAGACGAAAGTTTGACTCCAGACTGAAAGGGAGAAGGAGCTGGCTTAAAATCTTCCA
>APFE031482511.1:94566-119406 GCA_000404065.3 Pinus taeda
CGCTCACAAATAGATCACATATCAATACACCAGTATTTTGATGTGGTTAAAACCCTCAGAGAGGGAAACAGCCACGGCCTGCGCCAACGTGGCTACTACAGGCAATTTATTAATAAAAGAATGAAAATTTACATAAGCTTCTCTCATGCACGGTTAACCTACAAATGACCCTCCATGCGCTTTAAATAGAATTCATGGACCAATCGGGTGTCAAGCCACGGATCAAGTGTCGGTAATACCGAGGAGAGAATGAACCGTCGGATCACTACATATCGTGACCGTCGGATTGTAAGTTACAAAATGTACAACGGTAAAGAAACACACTTTACCTAACTCTATACCTAACTCTATACTAGACCAAGTTGAACTTAACTATTTCCTATGTGTCGGAATATCCTAACATGGGCCCTTTGAGGTACTAGAAAAGGTGGGTGATAATTCCTATCCTCCCAGTTTACCACCATATATGCACATTTAATCAGTTGTTAATATAGAGAATTTGAAACTCTATGAGCCTTGCATGCTAGATAAAGAAGAGGAACATGTCCTACCTTTTATGGAGGATTTGGCACCATATTCTCAAGAAGTGTTGACAAAAGATACATTTTTGTAGAATAGGTCTAGAACTACAAGACAAGGGCAGTATGGCCTTTGGCAGATTGGGTTGAAGGGACAACTTCTAGGAAAATCTAAGTGATACACCAGAGATAAGGTGGAGGAAAAATTCTCTCACCTAATTTAGTAAATGATTTTGGGGACCAAAAGCCTCCCAAAGTTGGGAGGTGTGATCTATATTGGATCATTATACTATTTTTCATCCATCTCAATGCATTCAAAGTGGAAAAAGCAGAGGAATAAGCTCACAAAACCATTTTTACTAGCGGGACCCAATTTCGCAAAACATGGTAAGAAACCTTTTGGGAGCATTTTGAGGAATCAAATGAAATATTTTGGGGGTAAAAATTTGCTGCTTTAAAAATAAAACATATTCATGTTGTTATACACATATCTTTCCAATGGTAGAAGAAGCACGTTAATCAGAGTCTGTTTTCAAAAGTTATGCCACTTAGAAGTTGATCTTCCTATTTTCACATCTATAATTAGCAAAGATGCTGGGTCAAACCCCATTATTCATGGAAAAGGGGTTAGCCACTTTTTTTTCATGTAAAATACTCTAGAAATGTCTGTATTGTAACTCTAGTTAAGAGTTGATGTAGTCAAACATAACCACTAGTAGGCTATTAGGTTGTGTTATAACTAGGCCACTAAGAGGAAAAGGCATTCCATTCTTTTGAGAGAATTTTATTCCATAGCTGAGAAAAACTAGCCAGGAGAGATAGAAGGTAGAGAACATAGAGAGTATTTGGGCACTGTAGGAGCCCACGAGCCATAGGAATTACTTCTTTATACATGAAACCTTATTTTCCAGAGAAAGAAAGAGAGTGAAGCAACCTCACCTTCCAGCTAGGTTTTCTTTTGAAAGGGTTTCCCAGAGAATATCTTTTCTTATGTGTGTGTGTGAGATTGTTTTTTCATTCTCTACTTTTATGCATAATTTCCATTCACATGCATGCATTATTTACAATTAAATTTACAAATCTAGAAGTTTAATAATATTGTAATAGTGTAGAAATTCCGCATTTTAATATTTTATTATCAGATCTATTGTGATGAACTTTCCAGTGGAATATCCACAACACTTTACAGATCATTCGGAATCATAGTAGGTTTCTTTGGGTATTTTGTTGAGATTGCAGTGATCTAGATTGGAGTGGGTGGGGGGGGCGGGGAGAAAATCGTAAAACCCTAATCCGACTGAAAATTTTGTAAACAAACCTCATGATCCTACAGAGGTGAGGTTTGCATAGCTGGAAGAATAAGTCGCAAATATCAACTGCAATGTAAACCTACTAATGGTGGCCTTGAATAGAAATTTGGGGATATTTGGAGAAGATGGAGGTTCGCATGCAGAGGATAAATCAGAATGAGGATCATAAGGTCGAGGAGAAACAAAGAAATAGTCGAATAAGGAATCCATAAAAGATCAACTTGGTTCGAGTTTCATGAATCAGTCTCTAGTTAAAATGGAAGTAAAAGTTGATATCAAGACATACCATGGTGAGATCGACAGTATGAAGCTAAACCATTGGTTGCAGTAACTAGAATTTTATTTCAGTATCCATAAGAGTGAGGAAGGATAGAAAATCTCATTTGTGTGGCTAAAATTTGAGGGCCATGCACTGATTTGGTGGGAGAGCCACATGGAAACAATGATGTTGGAGGGAGAACCTCTAGTGACTAAGTGGGCAGATTTCAAAGCCCTCATTAAGTCATAGTTTTGTCCCATTGGGTACATGGAGGACCAATGGATTAGGTGGCATTACTTTAGACAAAATTCAAGTCAAAGCGTGCAGGAGTACACTACGGAATTCAAGAAGATGACTACAATGTTGAATATCTCTCCAAAGGACACAAATGTAGTCCTCAAGTATTTGGGTTTCTACTTTTCCATTTGCGTGAGAAAGTGATGTTGTTCAAGACTAAATTGGTGGATGAGGCTCGTGTACAGGCATAGTACTTAGGGAACGTAGGCCTGAAAACAGAGAAATCATGTGGATCGAAGCAAAAGGAGCAACATGAAGATTCTAAGGGGAAGAAGAAGTAGAAAGGGGGAAAAGATAAAAATTCCACAGCCACAACACACTAGTGCAAAGATCTTGGCAACCACTGTAACCATTACAACATTGATGTCCATACATAGGAGAAGTGTTAGAAGTTGAATCGAGATCTATACTAGAAAAAGAAAAACAAGAAGAAAGATAACAAGAAGAAGAATATCATGGTAGATTCCAGCAACCAAGTTGAAAGAAGCTTGGATGTGGATGATAATATTGTATGTACTTCAATGCAAAAGGAGTTGAATATGAGTATCCTTTGACAATAGGAAGAGAAATAAATAACCAAACTATTCCATATAAAGACACAAGTCAAGAAGACAAATATTGATGCTCTGTTTGACATAGGATCATAGGTGAATCTCATTGTAGCAGAGTTGGTCAAGAAGTTGTGGCTGGGATTTCGTGATCATCCAAACCCACATCCTCTAGGATTGGTAAATAAGGATGCAGAACTAAAGGTAACAAAACAGTGTAAAATTAGATTTGCTATCAATGCTAATTTTATTGATGAAGTAGATCTAGATGTGGTTCCCCTTTATGTATGTGGAGTTGTGTTTGGGAGTCCACACATGTACCTACGAGATGAAATACTCATGAGGAGATCTAATAAGTATCGACTCATCAAGAATGGAAAATAGTTCATCATGAACGTGCAAAAAGGCAAGTTTAAAATTTCTTACGTAAGTGGGAACCAAGCCATGAAATTGATCAGTTCCAGAAAGAAGTATGTTTTATTTTTTTAAAGAGAAAGTTAGTCTAAAGAGGAGTCAATAAGAGGCAAGGAATCACTAGAGGGATATACTAACATTTTGAGGATTTGTTACAGGAATATAGGGATGTGTTCTGAGATCCTAAAGGCTTACCACCTAAGAGATAAGTGGAACACAATATAAAATTATTGTCAGAATCCCCATTGCCAAATATTGGATTGTACAAGTAATCTATTATAGAAGGAAGTGAGGTGAAGAAATAATTGAAGTAGCTATAGGAACATGTTGTCATTCAACCGAGTATGTCACCATATGAGCCACCCATAATCATTAAGCCAAATAAGGATGACACTTGGCATATGTGTATATATTACATGGCGTTGAATATAATCACGCTCAAGAATAGATACCCCTATTATAAGCCATTTTGTCACATCCAATCAGTGAGCCCCCCATTGGGATCAATCAACATCCTATTCCCCCTTATCACCATCTTACAAAAAACCCCATGAATGTACCTTTAATTTCCCAGATTTTGAGGCTTGAAATGCTTCATTTGACCCAGTTTAAGGACCAATGCTCTCTGCAGGCCTACTGGGGTGAATTCACCAACTGGTTTCTCCACTGTAGCCTCCATTGGCCACCAGCAAGTTTCTCCCTTTTGCACTTGTGCTGGTTCTAGAAATCTGGGAGAATGATAGGGCTTCCTAAAGCTTCCCCTTCTAGGAGTTTCTAGAAGTTGTTTCGGCTACTTACTTTGGATTAAACATTCAAATCATATCCTTCCCTACATTGGATTTTTCACCACTTATCCTTTGATCCTATCCCTCCATGAAAGGTGGATCTCTTACCCTAGATTGGTAAATGGATAAGAAATCCCAACTTACCATACTTTGTCCCACTCTTCTAAGTGGTTGGGGGTTGGATTTTAGAGAGTGATTCTATGATTATATTGTTGTAGTGAGTGGTCATCATATCATGCATTTAGTGTGATTGGAGGTGCATATTGTGACAAGGAAAGGACAAGTCAACAACTTGGAGGAGCTCTTCTATAAGATCAATTGCTACTTATGGTTTTAATCTCCTTCCATTTATAGTAATGCAAATAATTCATTATTTTCCTATATTTGATGTTGTTATTTCATATATTTCAATCCCATGTTGATCTATTGAATGAATTACTTGGATGATATTGCATAGATCTCATAGTTTCTTAGCTTGTGTTATCCGACTGTGCAGGTTCTGATTTTGGCATTCAAAGATTGAATTTGAGCTTCCAAGCTAAAGAAGGAGAAATGTGTGAAAGATTGTAGGTAGGCCTCATTTTGTCATATATTTACTTTAAGGAAAAGAATTGTGTTCCTTGTATCTTTGTTGTTCTAGGTTAGCCACCAACCTAGGGGAGATACTTTTTTCCACAATTGTAAATCCCGTATAAAAAATTGGTGACTCCACTGAGGACGTGTTCTAGCATCGTTAAATGTAGGAGATTTCATTGTTTCTCATTGTTGCATCCCGGGGATGAAATATTGTTCCACATATGTGAGTGTATAGGACTGTATTCCACATACCTTCGGGTTTATTGGTGGTGCTCCACACATGTAAACTATATGGGAACAATCTCATCAAATAGTGACACATTAGACAACACTATTACGAAATTCACTCCCATGTACCATTGAGTATATATTGGGAGTCCCCTATAGGTTGTTATCCATCCATAGGTAATCGAGTTGGCCTCTGTGTATACCATGCTACACCAAAAAAACCATTCAGGGAGATTTCCTGCACATACATTAGGTCCTTGGTTCGCCAAGGTGTATATTGCAGTTTGCAGTTACTTGGTAAACATTTATGCCTAGTTACCCCATTATTTTATTTGTGTCTTTAATTTCTAAATTAATTAATTGATTGTAGAACAACATCCTCCCATGGAATAAATCCTTATTAGATCTTAAGTTGAGACTAATGGCAACAGTTTCGGAGTCTACCAATCAAAGGAACCCCTATGATGGGAATCCTGACCCTTTTCCTTATCTTAGAAATATTGGTGCTCCTTATATGGAAACATTGTCCCTTCACAAATTTACCATTGGTTTCCTAGTTTGGTTATGCTTGAACCTTATGGTTCTGAATGTCCAAACTACTTCTCAACCAAGTTCTCCTCCACCTAAACAACATCAACCTCATGTTAATCCTAAAGTTAACCCTTTTCCTTCTTCCTCGTCTTCGTATGGTGAAAGTCTACAAGTTAGGAACAAAGTGGATAAGAAGAAGAAGCAAAAGGAAGATTAAGAAGAAGAAAAATAAGCAAGGGGGTTGTTATCACTTAGAACTAAAGGTTTGATGCATACAGTTACATGCCCTAGTTTGATGACAAAGGTCTATGTTTAAGTTGTTTTCATTTTTATTTGTCTCACTTAGGAGTCGGAGTTTTAAAGGTTTTTAAACTTAAAATTAGACTCTGCACCTATTGGCTTTCCTCCACTCATCATTATTCCATAGTCATGTCTTGTCTATGCCAAGTCACCTTGTCTTTTAGTGATTCCGCAGCACAGTCTTATTTGCCCATTTCGCAGCGCAATCATAGTCTAGCAGTTTCGCACTGTGTAATGATTAAGCAGTTTCGCAGCGCATCATTAAAAAATATAACTAACAGCGCTGCGAAATCATGGATTCGTGCATTCCGCAGCGAATCTTTCCTGAAATGTCAAGTCCATAGGTGAGTCAACATGTCCGTCCACTCATGTCAGTTTGAGTACCTCTTGAAATCATGCCTGAACGTTCATTTGCCACTACTCCACCAATAGATTTTTGATATGCACGGAAATCTCATTCCCAAGAGATTTTACCGTGCATAGTCCTAATAATGGCCGTGAGTGGTTCATGAGTAACCAGTCATGTTTCAAATTTGAATTTCAAGCGAGGCTGTTCAAGCGAGCCTGATTACAAACGAGGCTGAGTTAAAAAGGGAGGTGAACCATCTCGACCGGAGCTGTTAAGATTTGGCTGTGAAGATTTAGAATTTGGCTGTGAAGATTTCAAAGTAGGAATTTGGCTGTGAAGATTTCAAAGTGAAGATGGAGAGAAAGGAGCACAGGTCTGGCAAATGTCAAAGGAATGAACCTGAAGGCCTGGACATAACCTTGAGAGATGAAGGCGTGAAGAAGGCATTTAAAGATGGTGGGTGCTGGAGATTTTGTAAAAAGCTACAAGGAGGGCATGCACAGGTAACAAAAGAATTTGCGCTTAATTTTACTGGTTTGAATTCAAAGGTTGCCATGTTAGAGATATTGGTTTCTCCAGAAGCCATAGCTGCTGTAACCGAGATACCAAGAGGACAGGAAGAATGGTTCAAGAATTTTAAATTTGATAGGAATCCCTGTGAAGAGTTCTTAAAAGAGGCATATGTAAATGAGGATTACACAAAAGCAGTGCCTAGGTTCTATCTCAAGGAACATTATGCTCTTCTTCTTACCTGCATTCAGAAGTATTTAACCTGTGAAGGAAGGTACAATAAGGTTTATCCTTATCATTTTAAACTGCTCTTGCATTTTACTGGGAAGGTCTCCATAGACATTCCGTTTTATTTATTTCGTAGTCTAAGTAAAATGTGTGATAAGGTGCAGATAAGAAAAGAGGACTGTGAAACCTCTTTATTTCATCATGGTCTGATTAAATTGTTGATTTTAGATAGCCTCCAGAAGATAGGCAGAGACTGGAATTCTTTTATCTTCATGGCTGGATTCCAAAGTAAGACTGGTCTTACTCCTCAACCAGCCAGAGAGTTTACAATAGCTGAGCTTCAAAGAGAAGAAAGAGCCAAAAAGAAAACCAAGCCACAACTACCAAAACCAGTGAAGCCGTTAGTCATTCAAGAACAACCTCAAAAATCAACAAAGGAGAAGACTCAGGGTAAGAAGACTATACCTCAAGCAAGTAAACCTGAAGCAGTCTCAAGGGTGAGGACAAGAAGCCAGATTAATAAAGAGAAAGGCAAAGCTATAGATGTCGAGGAGAGCCCTGTGTCTAAGGCAAGCCTAAATGATCTATTACAGCTATTGAGTTAGAACAGTCTAAACCGATTGAGATTGATTTGACACAGTCACCACATGTAAAGGTTAAGAAAACCAAAGCCTCAAAAAGGCTTAAGTTTGATGAGCCAGCCCAGGAATTTGTTTTTAAACCAAGAAGACCTATGACTAGAAATTTCCAGCAGGTACAGGAAGCACTGCCCAGGATAGAGGAAGTCGCGGAAGGAACACAACCTCAGCAAAAGAGCAGAAAAAGTAAAGCAACCATCACATCTCAAGGAGATTATGTGGCAGCCATGAAAAGCCAAATAGAAGCAGCTAAAGAAGAGATTAATCAATTAAAGAATGCCACTGAAGACCTAAAGGCAGAGCTAAGCCAGTTACCTAATAAATGAATTCACTGTTCAGGAAAGGGTTTTGTCTCAAACTTTTGTTAATTTTGATTAATCATTAGTGTTTTGAAGATGTTTTAATCCCTGCTACACATATGAAACATCAAAGGGAATTTTGGCAACCGATGATTGGATGATATAAGCTCTTGGGTTAAAAAAGCAAACTGTTTTAAATAAAACAGCAGTTTCGTAGCGCGCTACGAAACTGCTATAGATGATGTTTTTTAAAAAACGCAGATAGACAGTTGATTTTATGAGATGGAGTTTTTGAAAAAGGCACACCTGTCCATCACCACAGCCTACAGCATATCTAAAATGTGGCCATGTTCCATCTTTGGGATATTAAAGACTCAGAAAGATGTTGTTCATGTTCGAGCAAATTATGGAAAAAAGAAGCCGAGAAACAGGCGACATCTCCGAATACCATGAGCAGATAGGGATTCAGCGTTTAAAGGCCAATATGGCATATTTAATATCCAGCTCAGCCAAATCTAAAGAGAACCAGGTGTCAAAGGATGAGGAGTAGCCACTATGGCACGAAGATGGAGTTAGAGTCATAATTGATTTAGGAATTTTTAAAAATTACAGTCAGCAGTTTATTTGTATTTAATAGACAGTTAAATAGTTGATAGGTGTCTTTAGAGATAAGGATCGAGTTATTATAATTCCCCTCATGCTGGAGGAGGAAACTCGAATTAGGTAGAATAAGGATTATATATAGCTGAGACATCAATGTAATGAGGGTTGGAAACTTGACAGCAGAAGTACTGTTTTAGCTTATGTAAGACCATTTTCAGTAATACAAAGCATCTACTTTTCTTCTCAGGATTCATAAAGGATTTGTCATGTTCATAATATGTGTTTTGTTCTTCCCTTAATGTCTTTTTTCAGTTGCATGGATGCATAATCACTCAGAATTCACTGAATGTGCTCTGACTTCCTGTATGCATGTGTGAACTGTGGTTTCATGTAAGTTGTATTCTGAACATTTAAATGTTAAGTGCCCTGACTTCTATGCAAAGGTAGTGTCATTGTTTACAGAAGCTTGATTGACTCCATAAGCCCAATGGGAACTTATAAAATGTTTATCCAACCACTATATTTGTCTATGTTATTACATCACAAGAGTTAGCCCTCTTATCATTAATCAAAATCATTAATCCTTTTGAGAGAGCCCTCTCAGGCTAAGGAGGCTAAGCCTTAGTCAAAAGCTTGGTTTGAAATAGTTACTTAGAATCATCCTGACCAGCAGCCTATCAAGCTTGATTTTGAGATAACAGGGGTAACCAAGAAACCATTGCTACCGATGCAACTGATGTTGAAAAACCTGCCAATCAACCCTGTAAAGTTAAATTCCCTTGCATTTTATGTAAGGGTGTTCACCTTTTTAGATATTGTCCTGGTATTCCTGAGGTATTTGAAGTGTGGTCCATAGGGTCACATTGGCATTTGTCATCAGCTTTTGGAGATCATGCTGGTGGCAAACATTCAACTAGTGACAGTAAGGTCCATGGGAAAAAGGGTAAAGTCAAATTTCCCTATAATTTTTGTGAAGGGAATTATCCTATTCATATTTTTCCTTAGATGGATGAAGTAATAAAATAGATGGAAAAACTTGTAGTTTCTCAGCCATTACTTCTGGGTGGTTACCAGAAGATTTCTCCCAGTCTCCCACTAGTTGATGAAGTGATTGATCAGAATATAAATCCAATCAACCCCTCTCTCTAAGCATGAATCCCATGAGTCCATTCCCAACTAACCATTGGTTGAGAAAATGGTTGATTCGATTCCACCTTTAGTTTATCATACCTTTCCCATAGAGAGTGAAGTTCATACCACTCAGGTTCTTCTTGTTTCTTGAGATTCCAGTGAACTAGGGGGAAATCCTCTCATTCCCATGATACATGGGGACAATTCTTCTGTTCCCATATCACAAGGGGTTAGTTATCCCATTCCCATGACACCCACTTCAAGTAATATGGTCACCTCTTTTGATTCGAATCGACTATTTGATATTGTCTTCCTCCTTATGTGCCATTTTAGATCATAGTACAAGCTTATAATGTGGTCATACCTAATACAATTCTATATGAAGGTACATCTGTTAGTATTATGTCCTTAACTTCTTGGAAAGCTTTAGGTTCTCCACAACTTGTTCACATTACCTAGAATTTGTTGGATTTTAACTAAGGAACCAATCAACTTTTAGGGATCCTTCCTAAGTTTCCTATTACTTTGGGAGGAAAAATTGTCTATATCGATGTGATGTTAGTCTAAGGCCCTTTGGATTTTAATTTAATGCTTGGGAATGGCTATGTTTATGTCGTGGGAGCTCTTGTCTCTTCACTCTTTCATGTGATGTGTTTCCCACATGAAGGGAGAATCATGACTGTTGACCAAATTTGGTTCGTTGGTCCTAATTTGACTCCAAGTCATCCAACTTCCCTAAATGGTACTTATATGAAAGTGATATATTCCCTTCCACATGTTAATTATGTGGAAGCCTATCCCATTCATGTACCTACTGCTGAAGCTTAGCCTTTCACTATATGCACAACTTCTTTCGACTTAGATTTGATAGGTGATGTGATGAATCATTTACTGAGGGTATTAGAGTGTGATATTTCCATTGGATCCTTTGATCCCTTCCAGAATGTTGTTCTCCCATCTGATGAGAGCCTCTTGGAAACTATGGTCTCTTGGAGGCCATGATTTGATTTTGGACCAAAGTACCTTTTCTTGTGTTAAGCTTGTTAAAAATGAAACAAGGTCTTTGGAGAAGAGTTCCTTTTCCTGTGTCAAGCTCCTTAAAAAAATGAAACAAGGTCCTCTGAGTAGAGTTCCTTTCCTTGTGTTAAGCTCCTTATAAAATGAAATCAAGTTCCTAAAGCAGAGTTGCTTTCCTTGTGTCAAGTTCGTTAAAAAATGAAACAAGCTCTTATGAGGATAGTTTTTTTACTATGTCAACCTTCTTAAAAAAGGAAATAGGTTCCTATGAGCATAGTTCTTTTCCTGTGTCAAGCTCATTAAAAAATGAAAAAAATCCCATTTCAATTATAGTCTTTGATTAGATCTCGTAAATTCTCAGTCAATTCTTTCACTTGATCTCATAAATGAACCTTCATTCCATCCACCTGTTAGTACCTAGTAGTCTTGTTAGGTGAATGAAATGAAGCTTAGGGGACATGTACCTCAAATTTATTCATTATGTTGGGGGCATGAAAAATTATTTCAAGCATAATTTTCCTCTATATCAATCTTTTGTAAAAATGAAACTAATTCAAGCATAATTTCCCATGTTTCAAGTTTGTGTAAAGATGAAACCACTATCAAGCATAGTTTCTCATGTTTCAAGATTTTGTAAAAATGAAACCATTCCCATTTTATCCCTCATGATTTCCATTTATAATCCTATTTTTTCTAGATGAACCTTGGTTTTCTCATTCCATCATCACCATCTACTTGGTCGATCATACACTTTCACTTGGTTGTTTTACCATTTCTCGAGGAACCACTATGATGAGTGGTCTTATTAACTAGACTCTTGACCTTTGTGTGTTTTTACAAGTTCCATCATGCCTGGAACCAATTCCTATCCATTTATACCACTCATTCCTCTAGGAGGAGTCCTCTTTCATCTCTTTTCAGAATCCCAAAATATGAAAAGATTTCCAAGCACTTGTTTTTTCAAACTCGTAAACATAAATGAAAAGACGTCTACTCAGTAAAAGTTTAACCCTTTTCTAGACGAGATAGAATAACTACGAAAAAGGAAAACCTAGTCAAACATAGCTAAGAGGTCCTCTTGGGTATTTTTTTCTACCTTTTCAGACCTAAGGGACTACCTATGAAAAGGGACATCTGGAGTTTTTTTTCCCTCTTTTTCAAACTCTCTAAACTTGAAAAAGACGTCGAGTTTTACCTTTGTTAGACTCGTTAAAACATCAAATAGTGATGGACTTGTCAAACATGACAAGGCCGAGCCACTCCTTCTCAGGGTTCATTAAATATACTTAGAGGGATTCATCTGAAAGAAGAACTTACAAATCAAGCATATGTTATCCTCCTCAAGCTTGTTAAAAATAAAGAGGTACTGACCGGTATAGTTGGGGAAATTGGGAAAACAAGGGATTCCATTTTGGTAATGGAAGCGAGTCACTCTTGAACACGAAACTCTTCCACTTCATCTCCATGGTTTTTGGATTCAGTAATATCCTTTTCATTTGGTTATCATACCATTTTCAGAGCCTCCATTTTGGTTTTGGGTCAATTCTCCCAACTCCTTTCAGTGTCACTGGTGTGTTCAAGAGAAGTCATCTAGTTGATCACTACTACAATAATCTTAAGACTTCATTTCATGTTTTCCTTCCTAATCATGTTCCATGTTAGCATAATTCTAATCATTTTGTCTCAATCATGATACTCATTTCATGTCGTTGATGGGGGATACATCAAGGCCCTCCTGCGACGGGTTGCTTCCTATTCACATTAGGGCATCATCTAGGACGTTGACTTAGAAACACACTTTTGGTACCTTGGGTCTTGCATACATCAATAAAAAGTTTCCTTGCTCTTGGTCACAAGTTTACATCAATGGCCTTCGACTGAAATATTATATGTGGTGTTGGACATGAACTCATTCATTCACACCATACAAATTGTACTATAGTATATTGAGAGCCATTAACATCATTGATGATTTCTCTCGTGTCTATTAGCAACTTACACCATTGGCCAGTAATCATATGGTGTCAACCATGTTCAACACTAGCTCATTAATTCGCATGGTTAGACTCGTACATTGGTTGGTCGTGTGAATGAGATAGAAGACCCTAGGTCTAGTTTCCACCATCCAAGCTACTATTTTAGGATTAGACAAAGATCATAATGTATGATGGCCATGATCATATAGATATTCAGCTAGCTATGGATCCACTAGTTGCATCTATGGACGCGTCTTTTGATCACTATGCATGTTATGTTTTCTTATGAGCTAAGTATGAGTATGCCTCCGACAACAAACACAGATATTATGTTGTAAATTCATTGTAACAAATGAAGCTCATTGGTTTTCCTTGATCCCTACATGTCACAACTTAAAGAACTTTAGATATCTGACTTTGTGATTTAGGGGGCATTCTATTATAGGCCATTTTGTCAAATCCAATTAGTGATCCTTGTAGTGGGATCAATCTACATCCTATTCCCCCTTATCACCATCTTGCACAAAACCCTACACATTTACCTTTTATTTCCCAAAGTTTGAGCCCTAAACTACTTCATCTGACCCATTTTAAGGATCAATGCTCCCTGTAGGCCTATTGGGGTGCATTCACCAGTAGGTTGCTCCATTGTAGCCTACATTGGTCACGAGTAGGTTGCTCCCCTTTGCACCTATGTTGGTTCTAGAAATTTGGGAGGATGATCGAGATTCCAGAAGCTTCGCCTTCTAGGACTTTCTAGAAGTTGTTTCAACTACTTACCTTGGATTAAAGATTCATATCTGATCCCTCCCTATAATGGGATTTTCACCACTTATCCTTTGATCCTATCCCTCCATCAAAGGTTGATTTCTTACCCTAGGTTGGTAAATGGATACGAAATCCCAACTTACCATACTTCTCTATATATTATGAATCTTCTATGTGGTTGGTGGTTAGGTTTTTGAGAGTAATTTTTCCTTTATGCTATTCTAGTGAATGGTAATCATCTCATGCATTTAGGGTGATTGGAGGTTCATATTATGACAAGGAAAGGAAAATTCAACAACTTCGAGGATCTCTTCTACAAGATCAACTGCTACTTATGGTTATAATCGCCTTCCATTTATAGTAATTCAAATAATTCATTGTTTTCCTATATGTGATGTTATTATTTCATATATTTCAATACCATGTTGATCTATTGAATGAAGTCCTTAGGTGATACTACATAGATATCGTATTTTCTTGGCTTGTGTTATCTCACTGTGCAGGTTCTAATTTTGGCATTTAGAGCTAACATTTGAGTTTCCAAGCTAAATAAGCAACGAAGTGTGTGAAGGATTCCAAGAATGCCTCACTCCATCCTCTATTTACTATAAGGAAAGGCATTGTGTTCCTTGTCTCTTTGTTGTTTTAGGTTAGCCACCGACCTATGGGAGATACTTTTGTCCGGAATCATAAATCCCATATAATAACCCCCTTCCCAAGATGGATGATCTACTAGACTAGTTGAAGAAGTAAAAGTACTTCACTGAATTTGAATTGAAGTCTGGAAATCACCAAGTTTGAGTCAAAGAAGAAGATCCATGGAATAACACCTTCAAAACTAAGCAAGTTTTGTATGAGTCATTAGTCATGCCATTTGGCCTATGTAATGTAGAAACTATTTTATGTGATTAATGAATGATGTACTATGCCCTTTTATAGATTCATTTGTTATTGTCTATTTGGATGATATATTGGTATATAGTGCTACCCGGGAAGAACATATTTCACATTTGACACAAGTGTTGGAAACATTGAAGAAGCACCAGTTGTGAGAAAATATCAAGAAGTGTGAGTTTGCACTATAGTCCTTGGTGTATTTTGGTTATGTGATCAGTGGAGGAGATGTTGGCTTATTAGGTCATGACCTAGGTTCAAAGTTATTCTACCCAAATAAATCCTGGTACTACTAGCCCTTTCAGAACTAGTTCCCAGAGTTCAAACTAAAGTCTCAACCAAAGTAGTATGAGAGGGTGCTATGACCATGTTTCCACACCCTCGAGATGTCTGATGAGTTCAAGTGGTCCACGGTTTGACCCTGCACGTAGGTGGCTTCACGCACTTTCCTGTACTTTGCAGCCTAATATACTACCCTCACGCAACCCTATTGAGGGGCTAAATGCCATGCTTCTGCATTATTACCCAAGACCTTACTGGTATTCCAATGTTAGCTGATTATTTTAGCCTATTCACGTGCTTTAAGTTATACTTAACAACATAAACCATTCATACAAGTGCACACAGTAAATAAAAAGTTATCTTTGTTTATTATATCAAACATACATCGACCCAAGAACAAATACAAAAAATTATGATAAAACTTCTCTTTATTAATTCCTTCCTCGGTTACATACCCAACTCCACCCTGCGCACTCAGTTGTAGGGGTCCGTGCACTCAGCTGCAGACTACTAGGCCTCTGCGCACTTAGCTGCTGAGTCTTCTCCTACTCTACGACCCACTGACACACTTTCGCACTATGACTCAATCACTTAAAATTCTCATGCTCATCTTCCCTTCTTAGTTATCTTATACACTTAGACCCTCACTCTATCTATAAAATCCCATGGTCCATGGGTTCATGTTTCCCTGCATCACGAACTCATGAATCTTTTCGTCCGACCACTCTTTAATTCCTTTCTTTGCCAGATTCTCTTATAGGACAAATTGACCTTCTAATCAACTCAGAGGAGAAGGACAAGATGACTGAAAGAATGACCACAGTTTCAGGCCCAGAATCCACATTAAAGCTCTTTGTACATTGAAAAACTACTTTATAAAGCTTGTTTACAAGCATAAAGGAGCGTTAGTCACCTGCTAACTCATGTTGTTAGACCAGGGGAGTGTTAATGAAATTTAGTGATGCTCAAGTGATTACGCCAACGAATCTGCCATCAAATATCTAGATATTATTTCCCTAAATTTGTGCAAGAAAAGCAGGGAAATTCCAAAAATCAAGATATTTGGAGAAATTCTATTCTGGAAACAAAAGGCAAATGGAAAAAAGCTGGTAAAAAAGGCAAGTTCATTGGTTTTACCTAAATGAACTACATGTGGAGTTGGCAAGCCCTAATTTGGTTGCTATTTAAGCAACGAGAGGGCCATTGCACAAAGGTCAGAGCATTTAGAAGGATAGTACATGGTGCTGTTGTGATATTGTCATATTCTTGAAGGAGCTAGCTAAAAGAAGGAGAGAGAGAGAGGAAGAAGGGATAAGGAAGGCTGATACAACAGGGTTGTTGTAATCACTCTTCTGAATATAGGACTGCGGTTGTGTTCCACTACTCAAAGTTTCGGTGATATTGTGCATTTATTTGTTCATTCTGATGCTTGTTATGTTCAGTGGATTAGTTACACATTTATACATGTTTGTTATGGATTCTTACATTAATTGTCATAAGTATATGTTGTGATTGGTTTGCTTCATTCTTTTGTGCAGAAATCGTCTTAGAGCCGGTCAGGAGGAGTTCTTCTTACCGCACAGAGATCCCCAAGTGAATCTAGAAAGGACCAAAGGTGATCCTTTCTCCATATCTTGTCAATATATGTTAGATAGATGAGCATGTGTGTAACAGGTACCTTTTGTAGATAACCTTATGGTTTGTTGGAAGTCACGGGAAGACTTTCGAGGGTAGTTTTCATCCCATGCATTTTACCCCATAGCAGAACTGGCAACTCCACTAGGGACTGTACATTTAGTTCCTAGTTATCCGAACTCCTCTCAGATCTCTTCTCTCTTCTATGAGCTTTCTGCTTCTTCATATCCTTCTCTGATCCACCACCTAGCTTGTTGCATCATGCAAAGTTGCTTTCTCTTTAGAAACTAATCCCAAAAGCCCACTTTTTGAGCTCCTTCCCTCACTAACGCAGGTTGTTGGTCTAAACAGGGCTTTATAAAGCTCTTTGACTATGCACAGGGAGCGTTAGTGGCCAAACTAAAGCTCTGTTTACACATAGACAGAGCGTTAGTGACCCATTTCCATGTTTTTCAAGAGATCTTATGGACCAAAAGGGGGGAAACTTGTCCCAAGGGCTAAATTAGGATCTGCAACAGTATCATGCTAACAAATTTGGTGTCTTAAAATTTATTTTTTAAGAAAATGCTTTAGTTTTTCTCTCATAAAAGAAATTTTTGTTGAAAGAAAAGCTGATCAACTGTATATCTCCTTCTGTCGAAATAGTTGTAGGCTGCTTTACTTTGGTTCAATAGTTGTTAGGGAATATTGAGAAAAGGAACATTCGGTTATGAAAAGTGTTGAATGACTTTAGATGCATTAGAAAATACATGAATATGTGAAATAATACATGTGTAGAATAAGACTTGTTTGCATAAGAAATTGATTTTTTTTTTCAAAGCATTGTTCTGCACGGTTTATCGAGTTGAGAATCTCATCATATTCATACGTCAACACCCCCTCTGAAGACAAATAAGAAAGTATACTAAAATTTACACTAAAATCAATCAGATACTCTTTTTTAGAGAAAACCAACATTAGATAGATTAGGACCTTGGGTTAGGAGAGTGGGTTAACTACCCAAGGTTGAAAATCAAACTAGTCTCGTTAAAGAGTGAAAAGTCCTGCACGCATATTACCAGGACCACTCCCCTCACACTGGAGTGAAATACGAGACAACATCAGATTGTAATCGAAGGTAGCCTACTTTCTTTTATGACTCCTTTGGGCATTTTGTGTAACGGAGGTCCCTTCGGGGATTTCAGAACTAAGACGGGGACTCAAGTATCCTGCCCACACAACATGCTATCTATGACTATGTCCCCCCTGGTAATGTCTGTGATTTTAGGTATCTCTAGTGGCAAATACTTTTAGGTACTTACCTAAGGTGACTGGGATGGGCTGTCCCGGTACCTCAAATGGACAGACCTACTTTGTCTTCAGTTTTTGGAGGATGCTCGTCTTCATGAGAGTACTTGGCCCCTCAATCTGAGGTTCGGGCGAAGCTCAAAAGTAACTGTAACCATACATTTGGCCATCCTTCTCTGTTACTCATTGAGAGACTCAATTTCATCTCCAATAATCGGTGTTTATCAGACAAGGTAATTTCACTTTGTTTGCTGATTGTCATTTTTAGTGTATTTTTTCTTTTTAGGTACCTGAGTGCTATCGTTTTTTAGACTTAAATAATATCACCTTAAAATTTATTTGATAAAATTTTCCAGTCATTATGGCTACATCCAAATCTCACCATCAATCTAGACAATTGTTAGGACTTCCTCCACTCCCTGTGGAGGATCTGCCAAGATCCACTGACTCGGATTCCTCATCTTCGAGGGATTAGTCTCCTAAATCACACACGGGATCATTCTCGACGACCGACGATTCTGATTTTCCAGAGGATTTCTTTACGAAATGATTTCTTCCTCATTTTAACACTCCTCTTACAAATCTGTCAGATCCTATTATTGATCCCGTCGTACTAGTACTTCACTCTTCACTAGGAGGAACTCTCCCATCTATTCAGTCGACACCTCAAGGGTTGTAGAATTATAGAGACACTGTGAGTCCTCCACCACTTCCCCAGTCGACGGTCATCACAACATTGGCAATGTGGAGCCCCGCAATCCCATTTGTCCCAGGTACTACAACTCACATAACACCCTCTATCAGTAGAACACAGCAGATGCCAGGTTCCACTCCTATGGTGCAGCAAATCATACCTTTGACTAGTGCCACATACAATGCTCCATATAGCACTCAGTGTGGCACTGTGGGTACGGTCCTAGTTTACCAAAATCAAGGTCGGCCACCAATGTATAGTTATAACCCCCAGATTCAAACATCTGTGGTGGTTCCCAATATGCACATGGTGGCGGGGAATCTCAAAGTCCCCCCACTATTCTCAGGCATGCATGGATAGTCGTTGATTGAGATGAATTTTCCCTCTATCAATCAAATCCATACGATTAGTTCTGTGTCGGTTGGGAATCCACAAGGGATTCCCACCCAAACCAAGGGGGCACCCTACTCACACACTCAGATGAGTCAAAGGGGCACCACTTATACTAGGGGCAACTTCATACCCTAGTATCAAAATCCTCATGGTAGTCCACTTTACACCATCATACCACAAAGCAACTGCTACACCATGCAGCCCATGTACACCACGGGGAACCAAACGATGGGAGGAGCGCAAAGCTCCTCAGGTCATCCGTCATCACAATGGTTTGAGTCGGGGGCACCCAATAATTTTCCTTTTTTGGCAACATTGGACATCCCCAACTTATAAAAGTTGACAAACAACCTCATATACCATAACCTACAATGGCTGCTGATCCCGCATAAAATACCAATGGACATTCCTAAGTTCGATGGAAAACAAGGGGAGGATCCGGGCACTCATGTCACCACCTACCATCTATGGTGTGTTTCTAACTCTATGGTGGATGACAGTGTCTGGTTGTGTCTTTTTCCCCGCACCCTCACTGGTAATGCTGCAAAGTGGTATATTGAGTTACCATGTGTGTCAGTGAATACCTTTGACACTTTGGCGATGGAGTTTCTAAAGCACTTTCAATTACCCATCTGTTATGAGATAGGGACGGAGCTCCTTACCTCGTTTAGTTAGGATACCTCCACCCACATCTCTGATCATATCCATGACTGGAGACGTAGGCAGAGGTTAGCTAAAGCCCCCATCCCTGATTTTCTCTTAAATTACTGGTTCTGTAAGTCACTACTCCCACAAATCGCTAAAGATGTTGCTCTAGGTGGTGCGGTCACAGAGGACCAATCTATACGTCATGCCCAACATTTATATTTGATCTATTCATAGTCTGGCACTCTCTACGACATTATCCCCTATGCTCCCGATAACCCTAATCCTCCCACCACTCAGTGCCTTGGAGCGCATGCCGATGGGATCGTCGACAAAACTTCCACGAGCACTGTAAAATAGCTCAATGGGTCGATTTCCAAGTTGGCGGTGGACCCCTCTACCAAAATGACTGTTCTTCTTGCTACTGCGATTAACTTTGTGCAGTCTGCATAGAAATCCAGTAGTAAGAATAAGAAGAAACAGAACAAGACTGCTCCTTTTGAGGAGAAGTCATCTTAGCAGCCCAACTCGAAACAGAAGGCCACTGTGCCTACTGATGTAGAAAAGGATAAAGGCACCAACTATTCGTGAAAACTCTATCTTGAAGATCACATAACTTGGCGTTGTCTGTAAGCCAAGAAAGATTCTGGTAAGCCACTTGCTGTCCTTAGAAATCCTTTTCCTAATCAACCGCAGCAAAATCTTGTTGCCAACCAACCACAACCCATGTCAGGGGCAGGATAGTTCGCAACAACCTTTAATTGGTGAAGGAAGTTCTACTGTTTATACATTTGAAACAGGAGAACTAACAACCAGAGCCAAATCTTATGAAGCTCCTGTCGCTTCAGCAACAGAATCATCTGTAGGTCCAAACCCATCACCACCCAACGATTTGCGAATCAAAAGGTTGGTTGAGGACTTTGTAATTTGACCCCCCAAGGGGGCACTTCGACGCACAATGCACAACACATCTGCACATGCCGTCCAACACTACAACATCGTAGAGGATTTGGCACAAGAACTGTCGGCTATGTCAACGCTTGAAGTATTACGGACATGCCCCAGCCAAAGGGAAGCTTTGCTTTCGGCTATTGGGGGTATTGACCCTACGGATTCCATGCTTTCCATTTTCGACATGGACAAGTGTAAACCTCCCCTTTCCCACCAGCTTGCATTTCAGGTGCATATCACTTCAAAAGGGAAAGGTATACATTGAACTATCATCGATGAAGGTGCTTCGACCTGCATCATGTTAGCTTCATGTTGGCTCGCCTTGGGTTCCTGAACCCTCTCCCTACTGTCGAACTCCCTTAAAGCTTTCGACAGCCACACCTTTGTCCCAAAAGGATACTTAGCTAGTTTTCCCATCACTTTGGCTAGGAAAATAGTAACATTGGATGTAGAAGTCATGGATAAGAGACTCGACTATAATTTGTTGCTGGGTTGCAGCTGGACATATGCTATGACATCCATCGTATCCACTGGCTTTCGTATCATCCTATTTCCATTGTATGGAAATATCATAACAGTGGATCAATTTTCTTTCTGCACCTCTGATTATTCACCATTACCAAACAACTTCATACCCTTAGGAGTTGTAACTGACAATTTTGTCAGTATTGGTATCGATTTGTTGAAGGCTTCCTCCCTGATGGGTTTTTTTCCTCTTCCATCGCCATGGGTTCCACAATCAGTCAACATGCTTTCATCAATTCCTCATGAACCGACCGATCCCTGGATCCTAATGGTGCCTTCATACCTTGACACATTCAGAGACCAGATGCCATTGTCATCAGCTGAATCAGCTTACCAAGGCAGTCAATCAGCATCCACATCTCCGATCAAGTTGGCTATCGCCAACAATACCACCCCCCTTCCCATAACCACTCTTCCTTTAGATCCATGTGATCAACTCCCCTCAATGGACGAAGCCATTAGAGAAATCATGAGTTTTGGAGAGCAACATTGGGAGGAATGGCATATTCAGGGTCCGACATCTGATTCGGACATGATGCCTCATCAAGTCTTGTCCTCTGACACAAACGAAATAATTTTCCCACCCTATACAAGCATTCAAACTTCTGGGGTGGAAGAAAATATGGATGACACTTCTAGGTGAGTGCCCATAGATATTTCAATCACGACAGGCACCATGGAAGATACCCAAATGATCACAGATTGCAATCCTGAGGAAATTGCAAACTCCACCTGCCCACATGAGAAATTCCATGAAGAATTTGTTTGGTCTCAGGAGGAAATGCCCGACTTTAACCCGTCATTTGTCACACATGAGATCCAACATTACGACAAGGCAAAATGGAATGGGTGGCCACTTCCTTCCCTTGATATAGCCATTGAAACCATACCCGGCCCTACGGCCAAAGAAGAATGCCTACTATACCTCAAACAACTGGATGAAACCCGTAGAGCTGCTAATTTAGCACTCACAGCTCACAAGGAGCAGGTACAAGCCAGATTTGTACAAGCGGTTAGGTTTTCTTCTTTCCAAGAGGGTGACTTCGTATCACTCTATCATCCAAAAGATAATCTCTTGGAGGCATGCATGCTTCAACCCATTTGGCTAGGTCCCTATGTCATAATTAAAGTCCTCCCCTCAGGGGCATATGAACTATGGGACTGGGAAAAAAACCCACTCAAGGAGCCCACATGCGAGCTCTATCTGAAAAAGTATTGTGCCTAGTGTCGTGCTAGGCATGTGATTTGTAATTTTATGTATTCATAAGTTTTGCATTCCTTTTTTGATGTGATTGGATTGTTTTTTTATTTAGTGTTGTACTTGTCTCATGCATTCTGTTCACAATGCAGATGTTGTCATTACCCCTAGCATATGTAGGATACACGGATGGTGCTAGTCATCACACATGGCACATTGCATCAGTTGCTTGGGTCATCTATAAACTCGAGTCAGAACTATTTGGCTCCGGGGGGTCTTTCTTGGTACTGCCACCAACAATATTGCCAACTACATGCCCGTTTCTTCGCTTCTCATGAAAGCGTCATCAACGGGCATCTCCAATCTGGTGGTCAGGTTAGACTCCTAGCTAGTCATTATGCAATTGACCAACCATTATCACGTCCGTAATCCAGCCTTGTTACGTAACTATCTAAGGGTACGCCTCTTGGAACGTTGATTTGACACAATCACATATGAGCATGTTCCTCAAGAATTAAATATTATTGTTGATTTGTTAGCTAACTATGTATTAGATTGGCATTTGTCACATTTGTTATAAGTAGCATGCATGAGAAGTAAAAAAATTTACTAAATTTAAAAATTTGTCACAAAAAACATTTTTTAGACACATTTACACGACCAAAAATACCAAAAAATATCTGTATATATATAGGTAGATATCTAGTTTTCTACATCAAAAATATTCCAAAACTTGGATGAGTTAAGTACAAAATGGCTCAAAGCCCAACTATAAACACTCATATGGCTATGTTAGAACACTTGCTAAAATGAGCCTATTGCTCTAGAAAAGCTAAAACAACTCTAGCTACCCTTCGAAGACGAACCAGATATTGCTTAGGTACACCAACAGTGTGTCACTGCATATGAGCAGGAATCTCCCTCATAGGAAGGGGAAGGACACCCATAGTAAAACCCTCTAGGTTCCTCAGAACCTCACGGAGACTATTGGCATCACCCCCTCCAGCATGTAGTTCACTGCCTCGTCGCACATAGCGAGGTTGGCCTGTAGGTCGTACTGGCACCACATCTGTGTTAAACAAAAAAGTTTCAGGTCAGTTCTTATCTCATCATTAAAAAACATTACATATACATTCAAAAGTACAAAAGTACTTAAGTACTATCACAACTTATTCTCACCTTGAGGACCCCAGTTGGTCCCGGGCGGCAGCATCAAGTCTAGGTCACTAGTAAAGTCCATGCCCTCATAGGCATAGTCGTCAACAATCATGATCTGGCTGTGAAGCCATTGGAAGAAGTGTTGCGGAGGTAAATCCCCTCTGCGGACAGAGGCGATCCCACTAGCCCCACAGGGGTCTAGCAACAATCATACACGCTGTATGCAAGTTCCTAATTGCACAATTTAAAAGTCGATCAGAGAGACCAACCTGGGATCCAACACTATTTGCTGTGGGAGAAGTGTCGCTCCTGTCCTTTAGCTTTGGCCGGTCACTATCCTTGCTCTCCACGCATGGACACCTACACAAATGAAGAACAACCCAAAACAAGCGTAAAATCTAATATCATACAATTATATATCAGTCAAGTAGGATATAACTCAAATATTACTATAAGAACATGTGAGTGGAACCATAATAACAGTCGCTTATTATTCAAATAGAAAAAAGAGAAGAGTTACAACCAATTAAGGCTTGACGCTGCAAATCTTCTCCAACTGGGTCAGCAGTCCAACATGTCTTTGCAAAGTCACTTCCTCTCTCAACAATCTGGCAGCATAACCTCTCTTTCAGCTCTCACTATCAATTTAGCTTACTCAAAACTTCAACACTCTGACTCTATCATTAACACTTCCAAAAAACTAGCTGGTTCAATGCAGGATGATAGTGATTTATAGCTGGAAGGGGAGAAGGTATTCATCATATCTGGACACCTACCGAAGATTTGGCATTGTCCCAGAATAGCCTTTGGACTGAGTTGTCATGGATGAAAAAGGCGACACTCGACCGTATCCATGGGATTTTTCCTCAGGGAACTACATGAGTAATGGAGGAAAAAACACTTCAGTGTGCGTTGGCCAAAAATCATGACTAATTTTGTGTGGCGCGGGCTTTGTTCTGTGAAAGCGCGTCTGTAGGCGCGCCCTCTTTGTAGGAACTGAGCCATTGGCACGGGTTAGACACTGTGGACCCGCGCTAATGAAAAAAGGGTATTTTCCAAGGTTAATCTTCAAAGGGTGTCTTTAGGGATATTGAAGTTCATCCTTAGGAGACCTCAATGCAAGTGTTTTCAAGTTGTGTCACTGGTCACAGGTCCGTAAATGTGTCCTCCAATGTGTGACAGCGGGGGTAACAAGGACGGTGACCAACGGTGACAAATTACTGCGTAACAGATGCCCCCTAAAGCATGAGCCTTGAGAGAGAGAGAGGTGAAGTGCTTTACAAGATCATATCCAACTGCCGCCGAGAATCTGCATGGAGAGATACAGTATGATAGTTCAAATACATGATATATGTGGTATGGGCGCAGCCATCCATTGACAGAGTACATAATAATCAAGATCCGTAGTATGGACGCAGCCATCTAGTTGGGATCGATAAATAGACTCAGGTATGGTCGCAGCCATCCAGTGAAAAAGTCATGTATCAAAATCACGCCTGGATTACAACAGACACAATCCAAGGTCTTTCGCTCCACCTCGACCCGAACACAAGTACAAATCCAAGCATGTGAACATGTAAGCTGAAGTCGAACATGCATGGACATCGTCTGATTACCAGTCAATAATAAAAACTGTTAACAGACGCGAGAGGTACCACCAATAATGACAATGGTCCTCAAGGTACTACAGGTACAATCTACGGCGTGTGAATGCATGAGCCGACATCGAACACCCGCAGAGTCATCCGATCGGAGGCCAATGATGAAAACCACGCGTCGAATACGAAGAACCTGCCATTGAGGCATGTAGGCTCCAAGGTACCGGAAGGGAGTCTCTAGGCCACTTTCCTGGATAATGAGCTGAAGTCGACAGGAAGTGATCTTTGTCGAAGG
>APFE031482514.1:0-25661 GCA_000404065.3 Pinus taeda
GAAATTGAGCGAAGACCCATCAATCTCAACAGAGATGATGGGTGGAAAGTAAGCAGAAGTTGGATCCCTGCCCTGTCATCTTAGGGTTTCTTCCTTCCCCTTCGTGCATCCTGGGTGCATTCTTCTTGTTAGGGTTTCTTATTTTATTCGGGTTTTTTGTTGGCATTTGGCCCCCTTTTTTTTAGGTCATCTTCTTTGGTATTTTTATATTATGATAATTTGGTTATTGGGAATGCTTCGTTTTAGCTCCTTCAGCCTCAGAAGTGTATGGCTTTTCTAAATATTTGTCTTTCTTAATTTATTATGATTATAATAATGCACTCTCGGATGTATATAGATGTATATATACATATAGAGATTATCTCAATAAAATATTAAAATATTCAATAAACATTCTCATTTACTTTTTTCAAACTAACCTATTAAGATTAGTTTTATTAATTAGTAAATTTAATAATTTTATATACACAATATTATTTCAATAGTAATTAGTATAATTTTATAAGCAAAATAGCATACCTTTAATAATCAATTCATATATAGTTAGTTAATAATTTATTAACTTATTACCTTTAACATTATAAATTTATTCATATTTAATCCTAACATCCCATTATTATTTTTATGTAACCCTATTTATTTATTTATAGGAATTCATTCACGCAAATAATAATTTTCAATAACCATTAGTTTTATTCTAAACGTTATTTATTTAAATAAATTACTTATGATACTACTCATAGTACCTAATTTTGTTTAATTCTAGAAATAAAATAAAATAATATATTATTTTAATAATAATAATATTAAATTTATTGATATAACTTTAGCTTGGGTCCTAGAGTCAAAATAGCTGTTATGTGGTCCTGGAATCAAAATAGCCGTTATGTAGCCGTTGGAGTCTCTTTTCAGTCTATTTAACTTGCTGGGCCTGATCTGCTTCTTCAACTTGTCCTGACGATGAACCACACTAGTTGGTTCGAGACGCGTCGACAAATGTCTTTTGCATGTGATTTACGCTGAAGCTCTTCTTATAAAAAATGGTTAAACAAACTCATACATGGCCAAAAATTGTCACTCACTATAACCCATTTTCAACAATGGTCAACCACGATCAACCATTGTTATCTTTGTTCAACCATAGTAAACCTAGAACAACCCATGCTCTACCTAATCTTGACAACAAACCATGGTCAAGCATGGTTATAATCTTGAACATGGTCCACCAAGGTCTTTATGGTTGAACATGGTCAACCATTGTCAACATGAGCAACCATAATCTATCATAGAAAATGTTGATCAACCGTGGCCAAATATGTCAAACCTTGTTCATTTGTAGTCAACATGATCAAACCATGGTCATCATGCCCAACTGAGGCTCAACTATACTCCTTCCTCTATATTCAATTAGGTTCAACTATAATACTTCGTCTATATCCTTAGTCAGCCATAAAAATCATAACCAACCATATTTGACCTAGGTCAACCTCAATCAATTGTGGGTTAACAATGTTGACCAAGATATCTCCATTAACCATGGGCTAACTCAATCAATGATGGTTAATCCTCTTCAACCATCGCCAACCTCGTCAATCCTCTTCAACCATTACAAACCTCGTCAACCCTCTTTAACCATTAATGAAACCATTTTTGTAACAATAACATTAGCATTTAACATCAACCATGGTCAATATTAGTGTAACAATGTAACATTTAACAACATTAATGTTACATTGTTAGATTAATGTAACATAAATACATTATTATATTTATGGTTGACACCTGTTAAACTCAGTCAACCATTTTCATCCATAGCCAACATTTTTCATCCTCAGTCAACCATGGAAATTGTTGTCAAGCATGCTCAACTAAGGTCAACCATGGTAATTATTGTTAATCATGGTCAACTAAGGTCAACCATGGTAATCATTTTCAATTCATGTCAACTATGGTAATCATTATAAATCACGTTTAACTAAGGTCAACCATAGTAATCATTGTCAACTTATGTCAACCATGGTCAACCTCGTCAACCATTCTCAACCCTGTCAACCCATTTCAAGCATTAATGTAACCATTTTTGTAGCATTAATGTAACATGAGAATTAACATTATTGTAACATCAACCATGGTCAATATTAATGTAACATTATTATAACCCTATAACAATGGTTAACCATGGTCAAAAATGGTAAACTAAGGTCAACCATAATCTTTCCTTTTAATCCATTATCGATAATGGTCAACTTAGGTCATCCATGGGCTGTCTTGACCAACAATCGTTGACCCTCTTCAACTATGGTCAACCTTGTTAGCCCACTTCAACCATTAATGAACCTGTTATTTATGACATTAAGGTAACATTAACACTAATATTTATTATGTACAACCCATTGTGAGGGTTAACAAGCTATTTACATTAACAAGCTAAAAAATAATAATAACCAAAAAAAATATTGTGCACCATAAATATATATCTCACTTTCCAACTTAATTTGAAATCAACTTTATAAGATGACATTGTAATTTCTTAGTACTTAGTACTTACAAATGACATGTAAAAATCATATTATTGATATTACATGATGTTTAATTTATTGTACATTTAATTTACATGTAATATTTAAAACAAAAACATAGTAATAACAAAAATGATTTTAACAAAATGTCTAAATGAAATATTTCAATGTCCATATTAATTAACATAATTTTATATCACATTTATATAGTGAAAAATAAAGTAATTCAAATTAAAATCTCAAAAATGATCACTTTTCATTAGAAGAGAAGTGTAATTTATTTTATTCTTAATATGGAGTTGATATAACATTTAAAATATATTAATAACAAAAAAAAAAAAAAAAAAATTAATGTGAGTTATAAATCAAATATTTCAATATACATGTTGAGTAATGCATATATATATATATATATATAGAGAGAGAGAGAGAGAGAGAGAGAGAGCTCAAAACAAGCATAGATCCATCTTAATTCCAAATCTCCAGAGGTGAAAGGAATCAAATATTTATGGTGTAACTTTCTTTGTTTGAGTTTTGAATTTGACAAAAAGGTTTCCATCTTGAGAAACTTGATACCTCTTAAGACTTCGTAGATCTAAAATTAAGATGGATCAATCATAGTCAAGCGAAGGCCAACCATACCCAACATAATTAATTACAATAAACATTATTATAACATGTCATAATTAAATATAATTTAACATATAAAATTAAGATAAACTATAATCATACTTAATTTATCACATGTTAATTATAATAAACCTTCCTAAACCATAACTTCATCGTATTTAACTATAGTCAATTATACATAACAATAATCTATTAATCAATGGTATTATTGTAGTATGTTTTCTATGCTTGGCCATACATTGACATAACACACAACAAAGGTATGAACATATATATTCTCTGTTGTCATGGAAATCATTTTGTTTTATATATCTGATGATCATATGTTTCTATCTCCATCAAAAAGGTTTTGTACATAAGCAAGACATCTTTCATACAATCTTGCCAAATTTCAAGATGTGGAGAAATCCACACAACAATCTATGTAAAGGCATTATCAAATCGAATCATATATGCTGATATCATCCAAAAACAATGAATATAATATAGATATACAACGTTTTTTTCGTGCTGAAAAAAACAATAATCTATTAATCCTCTTCCCCACATAATGATTATCAAATGACAACAGCCATATTAAAATAATAAAAAAAAGATAATATACTTTGACACCATTACTTTTAAGTGGAAAATAACACCAATGAACATATATCTATCAATCAATTGCAAATTAAAAAACAATAATCTATTAATCCTCTCCCCACATAATGGTTATCAAATGACAACAACCATATTAAAATAAAAAAGGCTAATATACTTTGACACCATTACTTTTAATGGAAAATAACACCAATGAACATATATCTATCAATCAATTGCAAATTAAAAAGCAATAATCTATTAATCCTCTCCCCACATAATGATTATCAAATGACAACAACCATATTAAAATAATAAAAAAGGCTAATATACTTTGACACCATTACTTTTAAGTGGAAAATAACACCAATGAACATATATCTATCAATCAATTGCAAATTAAAAATTAATAAATATACTTGCATGTTACACTTTACTCTTTTATTATATATGAAGCAAAATAGAGATGAGGTCGATTAACATGGGTTGGGCTTTTGGTATGACAAAGAGGGGATAAACCGAAATAGCCTATAAAGATGTTTCAATCTCGATGTGGCGGACAATCTGATTTATTCATTTGGATAAGATTCACATAGCACTTCAGGCAAAGGAGGCGTTAAGTTTGAGTGTGGGTCCCACCTGTTCGAATCCCGTATACTCGGGAATAGATAAGACTCGGGATGAGGTCCGCTCATTCGCACTAAGTCCTCGTCGCCAACCAAGCATAAACTTGACCTTAATTTCCGGAGAGGCCCGCTGGTCCCACGTAATCGGAATCAAAGACACTCCGAATTGTAAAATCACGCTGCCCCTTTATTAAGGGTTGTTTTTTAAGTTAACGTTTTGAATTGTGTCGTGTCCAATGTCATGTTATATTTATTTGTGGAGATTTCAATTTATTCTTCTAATATTTGAAGATTTGATTTTTTTTATAATCCATGGATTATAGATTAATTAGTTTGTGTACAGTTATTTTTATTAAAATTTATGTTTAAATTATATAATGAGAATTGAGGTTTGCACTGAAAATATAATTTAATATAAATATAAGTTTTCCGAAAAGTTGGTATGGAGGCTCAGAGTATTTCCGGAAGGTTGTAAAAATGTGGCAGTTTCAGAAAAGGCAAGCGAATAAAAAGACCTCCGGGATATTCAAAAGGAGCTTGATAGTGTCGCGGAATTTATGGCATATGATTCTTTGTCTTTTGAAATGAGATGTCGAATTAAGGGTGTTTATAAGAAGAAAGTGATAATCTTGAAATAAGAAGAAGCTTTTTGGAGGTTAAAAAGTACAGCGATATGGATGAAAGAAGGTGACAGAAACTCAAAAATTTTCCATAATTTCGCCAGCTCTAGAAGGGAAAAAAATTCGATATGGAAAATCAGTGACGGTAAGGGAGACTTCTTTTTTTCCCAGCAGGATATTACAAATGAGGCGGTGGCATATTTCAAAAATCAGTATAAAAGAACGAATAAATGCAAATTTCAGGATATATTATGGGGAATAGACCTTTTTCCACGGATGTTTGACGGTGATATAAATGATCAAATTTTCCAGCCTGTTACAGAGGATGAGCTGCTTGCCATTATGAAATCCTTCAAAAGGGACAAGAGTCACGGTCCGGATCGCTGGAAGATTGAGTTTCTCATCCATTTCTTCGATGTCATCAAAGATGACCTGTTGCAGATGGTTGAAGGCACCAGAATGGCGAGCAGTATCAATCAAAAACTCTCCTCCACTAATATAGCCCTCATTCCCAAAAAGGGGGATGCTCAGTCTTTCAAGGATTATAGGCCAATTTCGTTATGTAATATCGCCTACAAGATCATTTCAAAGATCATAGCTGAGAGAATCAAAGGAGTTTTTTCAGAATTTCTATCAAAAGAGCAACACGGTTTTCTAAAAGGAAGAAACATACATGATGCAATTGATGGTACTCAAGAGGCACTATATGCTATTCATTCAAAAAAATGTGATGCGATTATTATCAAAATCGACCTCTGGAAGGCATACGACTGCCTAGATTGGGGCTTCATCAGGTGTCTGTTCGCAAGGATTGACTTGAGATCCAATATGATCAATTGGATCATATCTTGCGTTGAACCTGTGGACTATGCAATCATCATTAATGGAATGCCATTCCCTTTCTTCTGTGCGGAGAGGGGCCTGCATCAAGGATGTTCCCTCTCTCCGCTATTATTTATCTTGGCGATGAATATTCTTAGCCTACATATCAACAAGGCTGTAAATGAAAATATGTGGCGCCCCTAAAAATCTGCAGAAATTTTTCAATCTCACATAATCTATTTGTTGATGATATCATCTTATTCGGCATGTTTTGTAGGGCCACTTGGATATGTTTCTATGAAATCATAAAAAACTTCCAAAAGGCTATGGGTTTGCAAGTTAACAATGAGAAGTCAACAATCTATCACAATGATGTAAATCAAGGAGCTGTTGAATGGTTATCTGAGCTGTTTGGAATAAATGCGCAATCTATCAGTTGTGGCATTAAGTACTTGGGCTTTCAGATTAAATCTAATGGTTACTCAAAATCTGATTGGAATTGGATCTTGGATAGATTCTACAGGAGGATTTCAGCTTGGGAATTCAGATGCCTCTCCTTGGCGAGAAGAGTGATTCTGGTGCAATCAGTTTTATATCAACTTGCAGTTTACTAGGTGCATTTATTTTTTCTTCCTGCGAGTATTATTAAAAGCATGAACAGATTATTAGCTAATTTTATTTGGGGTGGACAAGGAGAAAGGAGGAAATACCATCTCACAAAACGTGCCAGTATTTCTTTACCAAAAAGTATGGGAGGTTGGGGATTGATTGATATGCACTCATTCGGAAAATCCCTATTGTGCAAGTCGTTGTGGAGAGCTATTCAGGGTGAGGGTCGATGGAGTAACATGATACAGATGAAATACTTAGGCATGAAGATCTTACCTTTCTGGTACAGAAAAGGTATGATTGGTGCTTCATACGGGTCTTCAATCTGGCTTAGTTTTCGCAAGATTGAATCATATTTCTTGAAGAATTTAATCTGGCACTTTCAATCTGGAAACAAGATTCTTATTGGCAAGGATCAGTTCAAATGCGGCACTGAGGAGATTAATATACCTGAGTCCTTACTGAATTTCCTTCATAGAAGAGGCATGTTCTATTGGGATAGTTTGATAGCTAGCCGACAGGGCCCCATTTCTCTGTGGAAAGAAGCATACGCTCTACAAATGCCTCAGGAGATTGCACTTCAATGGGATTGCATTAGGATGGGTCTTAGAAACTGTGGAATTTTCCGTTTTGTGGATTCTAACTATCTTACATGGAATATTTCGAAAGAAATGAATGTAGTGAGAGTTAAAGAGGTTTATCAACATTTAACTGTCTCGAAGCAGATTTCTTGCAATCCTGTATTCCCTCAGATTTTCTGGAAGGATGGCTGCCCTTTGAAAATGATCCTTTTTGCTTGGCTTGCTTTTCACAACAGAAATTTAACATGGGAGAATCTAATGAAAAGAGGATGGCACGGGCCACGTCTATGTTCATTATGCAGATCAGAGGGGGAAAGTAATGTTCATTTATTTTTAAAATGCAAAAAATCGAAGCAGATATGGCAGGCATTAGAACTTGAATATGGCATTCAGCACTTGTTACATGATACGATTTATGAATTGATGATATGGCGTAGTGGACAGAAGGAAACATGGAGAAGGATCTTCATCCTTTCCCTGTGGAACATTTGGAAGTGGCACAACTACAACATCTTCAAAGGCACAAAATCCACTTGCTCGGAAATCATCGATAAAATTGCAGCTGCTTTTGAAGCCCTCCTACAAAAGCCTATTAGTCAAAAAAAGGTTGTCATCACTAGTCAATCAAAGGAGTGCTCATCTTTCCCTAAGGCGTTCTTTGACGGAGCTGAACAGCTGGGAGTTTGTGGTTGTGGCTTTCTCATTATGATAAATGAAAACACTCATTTCTCCATTCACTGGAACGGAGGGATTGGCTCCAACAATAAGGCGGAGGCTATGGCGCTTGCCAGACTCTTAAAATTCTGCCTCTTTCTTGATATTCAGCAGGTCTCGGTATTTGGAGATTCGAAAGTTATGGTCGATTTCATATCAAGAAAAAATCACATTTTAGTGCCTCACCTGATTGGCTGGATGGATAGGATCAACTTTTTCTGGGGCTGCATGGTTGGAAGTTCTATTAGTCACATTTGTAGGGACAAAAATAAGAAAACTGATTCTCTATCTAAATTGGGCCTTCTATCTTCTCCAGGTTTATGGTTTTTGCAGATTTTCTCTGATGGGGAAATCTTTATATCCATGAATTTGCTCTCCCGGATTTCTAGTTTTGCTGGTCTTCCTTGGTTCTATTTTGATGTTGCTTCATATCTTCCTCATTCTCATGTTGTCTGCTATGTATTTAGTATGTGTCTAGTTGACGATTTTGATTATAGCCTCGCTACAGGTTTTCCAGATCATGATACTTTGTGGATCTAACAGAACTATGTAGATTAGTTTCTGTCATTATTAGTTGGATATGCCCTCATGCTGATCCTTTTTTGACCAAATGTGTTTTGGGTCATCTCAGATGTAATCTTTTTTGGAACTCTTATATCTCTCATATAATATATTACAACTTTTTCGTCCTAAAAAAAAATGTACATTACATAAGTAAAGGTTTATATATAAGTTTTTTAATTAAATAGATATTTGTTAAAAAATGTTTTTTATATATTTGTTTAGTTGATTTATTAATATTAATATTATTAAAAAGTTATATAGATGTTTTTAATAAATTAATTTACATTTAATATTAATAATATTTTAAAGTATTTTTTTATATTGTAAATATAGAGATTTTAAATTGATTAAAAATTAATATATTTTAAAGTATTTTTATTATATGATAAATATAGAGATTTTAAATCATTAGAAATTATATAAAGTTATTTAAATTTAAAAGTGTTGTATAATTTATAGATGAAATGGCTATTTCTCAAAGTATTTTTTCTTTGTCACTTTAGACATTGTAAAAATTGAGTTTAAGTGTTTAATCTATAGAATTGAGTGCTGAAATTATTTTCAGGGTGCTAAATCTATTTATGAATTCAAAAATATATTTTAAATAACAAAAAATACAATCATCATGAAAAAGTACATTTCATTTAATATATCTATTTTTAATAAAAACCTAAAAAATAAATAATAATAATAATAATGTTGTTAATGAAAATCTATTAATGTAAATAAAATTGATATTGTTATTTTTTTATTTTTTTTAAATTTTATTCACTATAATTTATATATTAACGAAAAAGTAAAATATTGAATTATATATAAATAAAAAAGTAAATATTATTTTATATATTAAAAGTAATATTAAAATTTATTTATTAAATAATTAAATTATATTATATATATATATATAATTTTAATTACACCATCTCAACATATCAACAAATTATTAAACTCTTGTCAAAATAAAATAACTAATATTCATATAAATGTAAATGTAATAACCTCTTCAAAACAGAAGAGAAGATTCATGTACAGAAAATCTCATCCTTTATCAAATCAGGTCTTAATTATCCTCTAATGCTCCACAACACACATGTTTCTTAGGAGCTGAAAATGTATGTTTGTTTTTTTATTAAGTTATTATTGTTATGAGTGTAATTTTTCATATTTTATATAAATTTTGAAAATGCGTATTAAATTATAAATTATTTTAAAATCGTTTAAGTTTTTAAATCAATTTTTAAAAAGTTATATTTGTAATTAATTATATATTTTAAAATAAAATATATTCATTAAAATTTAATAATTGTCTCTGAGAATTATTTCTTCTTTCTTTTCTCTTCTTTTTTTTTTTTCTATTTTTTTAATCTTGCAAAATAAATAGTGATAATAAAAATTTATAAAATGTACATTCTTATTCTAAATTTGAATTATAACTTTTCAGACAAAATACATATTTTTAATCATTAAATTTATTCAAAACTATATATCTTTTTTATATTTTATAAATATATAAAATATGATTTCATTTAATTAAAAATATATAAATATTTTTTTCATAAAACATAATATAAATATATAATACATAAAAAGGTATTTTTTCACACCCACTTCTAAAGTGTATCTAATGAAAATTAAAATTAAGTATACATCTAAATATTAATAATAATAATAAGAATAAGAATAAGAAATTTTAAAAACCAATATTTAATTATTTTTATATGCAGATAATAAAAGCTTAAACATAACAGAGTTTTAAGAAGCATAAAACATTAATGTGTGGTATATATGTAAGTGGATAAAATCTAACTTATATCCTTTTAAGAAGCCAAAAGATTAAATCTCGCCTATGTCCTCTTTTTAGGATGTCAAAAGATTATAGCTTGAGTGGTTTGCTAAACTTTTTGTTTCTCAACTATATAGGTTTATCTATTCTCCAAAAATTTACATTCCAGTTTGAAAAAAGCCACAAAACATTAATATAATTTATTTCAAAGCAATGAAAATTGCAGAGAGATAAACTACTCATCCCTATGAACACTTAACCAACTACCAAGAATAATACTACACAATTTATGTTTGAGTTATTGCTTTTTGCGTTTTTCGGGTCATTAATGTAGTAAAAATACAAATCCTTCTACATTATCATGAAAAAGGAGAGGATTTGTCAAATGAGACTATAATTTCACCTTAATGGTGAATTTCTAGTAGGAAACCAATGATCTTTTTCAAGAAATATGACTAGAGGAGTGTTTAAATCAATTTTTTTAATGGCAGAAATGGATTCAACACCATCAAGAACCTTTGAGACACCTAAAATGTAGACATGCCCATCAATAAACTCCACAATGGAAAATTGATCTATTGAGATTGATATCATTTATTTATAGAAATGTAAAATGGGTATGAGACAATTATGTCTTAGTAACTTATTAACGAAAAAGAAAAACTATCATCTAACTAATATGGTACAAAGAAATCCCGAAGTATTAGTCAACATTTCTCCCTTAATCCAAAGGGACATCTGACATGCCAAGTAACATTCTGAATTTTTCAAACTTTTCACGTCCCAATGCTTTGGCAAAGATATCTGTGATTTGCTCTGATGTAGGACAATGTATCAAATGAATGACTTTGGTGTCCACATAATGTCGAATCAAGTGATATTTGGTGTTGATATGTTTGCTTCGATCATGAAATTTAAGATTCTTGGTCAATTGAATTGCAGAAGAGTTGTCAATGAATAGAGGAGTTGAAGTATTTTGTTTCTCTTGCAAATATTCAAGTATTTGGTGAAGCCAAATGATTTCTTTTGTAGCTTGAGTTGATGCAACATATTCTTCTTCAATGGTAGAATCAACATGAACAAATTGCTTTCATGGTCTCCAGGTGATAGTTGTTGATCCAAGATACATCAAATAACCAGAAGTAGGCACCCCATGCTCTTTATCTCCATCAAAATCTGAATCTGAATAACTAATGAGATGGAAGTATGAAACTTTAGAATATCTAATGCCATATGATTGAGTGCATTTAAAAAATTGAGCACTCCTTTTGTTATGATCCAATGACCTTCACAGGGTTGATGCATAAACCTGGAAAGTATTGCTAGAACAAAAGGTATGTTAGGATGATTAGTAGTAAGAAAATTTAAACTTGAAACAAGTTATTTGTACTTTGTTGGGTCTTCAAATGCACTTCCTTCATCTGAAGTGAGCTTTAGGCTCTTTTTCATTGAAGTAGAAATAATATTACAATCCTGCATTCCAAATTTAATCAATAACTCTCCAATATATTTTTAATGAGAAATAAAAATATGCTTAGGTCTTTGATCAATTTCAATTCCTATACAATAATGAAGTAAACCCAAGTCTGCCATATCAAGAACCTTTTGTAGCTCCTTTTTAAATAGATGGTATATAGTCATCATTGTCCATTGTGATAAGTGGTGGGTGTGTGTTATATTCTTTTCACGACTAGTCGTATGTGTGGGGGAGTCATAGGGGGCGACAACACCCCCTGTTCATTTCTTCAAGTGCAAAAGGGGGGGGTTTTAGGGAGGTGGCAGCCCTCTTGCAAGGGGTCCGAGGTAGCGCCTTGGGAAAAAAAAAATGGACCCTATATTATGTGGGTGGACCTACCTATGGTTTTGTGCATGGGTTTTGCACATGGTTTTGGGCATGATGGTTTTCTGCCCATGGTATTTTATAGATCTGGTCAAGGGAACTACAATTATGTTCTAATACAAGGTTAATGGATTCGGGTTTATGAATGCTTTAGCACATATATATATGTATTGTAACGTTGAAAGGAACATAATGAAAAGTCAATCTGGTAGTCCTAGTTTTGGGATCTAGGGGAAATATCTGTGTATTTATTTTATATCCTTGTCATTATTTATTTTTGATTTTTAGAAATCTTGTGCAGGTAATTTATGTACAGGGTTAAAACCTACATTTGGTATCAAAGTTGTTTCGGCTTCAAGGGGATGCCTTTGTTGTTGAGGGGTTTTGCTTGGGCTTGTGGTAAACCTTGTTCAGTGGGAGATCTACAGGATCGATTCTTGTAGTGAAAGAAGATGGTGAGCAGTGGAAAGATAAAGATCAAGAAAGGTAATGGTCAGAGTTTTGAGTTGTGTAAACTCAAGATGGAGGATCTGTTGGTGGATAAATATTAGTTTATTGTGGTAGATCCAGGTACTAAGCCAACTACAATGTCAAATGAATACTGATCGAAGTTGGATCGAAAAGCAAAGAGCACAATATAGTTGTGTATCTCAGATTCAGTATTGTTGAATGTATCATGGGAAGCTACGACGAAGGAGTTGTGGGGCAAGTAAGGGACTTTGTACCAATCTAAGCCTCTGGTGAACAAATTGTTCCTACGGAAAAATTTGTATAACCTGAGGATGAAGGATGTAGACTCATTGACAGAGCATCTGAACACCTTTAATATTGTGGTAAGTCAGTTGTTATCTATTTATATTAAATTTTCATATGAAGATAAGTGCATCGGTTTGTTGTGTCCTATACCAGATTTGTGGTATAGTCTATTTGTTGCAATAGGTAGAAATACAATACCTTGAAGTTTGATGAAACAATATCATCTTTGTGTCAGAGGAGATGAAATGGAAAAATATGTAGGACCAGAATAGATATTCATTTTTTGTACGAGGACGGTACTAATACAAAAACAAAAATAAGTCCTCGAATTCAAGATATAAATCTAGAGGGAGATTTAAATCTCCAAGAAAACCTGTAAAGGTGTACTGGAAATGTGGAAAGGAAGGGCACTTCAAAAATAACTATAGATCTAAAGCTTATGAGAAAAGAAAGGGATCTAATGATGCTCCTACGGTAGAGGCAAAAACCACCTCAGATGAATGTGGGGATGTGTACTTGGCTTCTTCTTCAAGTACACATGTAGATCATGAGGCATGGTTGATTGACTAAGGTGCATCCTTTCACTTCACTCCCCATAGGGAGTGGTTCCGCGAGTATGAGAAATATGATGGTGGTGATGTCTTCTTAGAGGATGGCAGGAAGGCTAGAATTGTCGGATGCATAAAAGGCAAGTTGAAGCTACAAGGTGGAAGGATTAGAAAACTTTAGGGTGTTCTGCATATTCCTGCAATTGCCAGAAATAGGATTTCTATAAGCAAGATGGATGATGCAGGTGTAAAAACAGTGTTCAAGAAATATACCTGCAAGATGGTTCGGGGAGAACCGGTATTCATGCGGGAAGTTTGGATTGGAACTCTGTACAATATTTTAGATAGTACTGTTATTGATGGGTGCAACAATTTTGTGGTTCCTGAAAATGGAGCAGAAAATCTAGTGGTCTCTCGAGAAAATACCATGTTATGGCATCAAAGGCTTGGACATATTGGAGAGAAGGACCTTCAAATACTTCATGGTAATGGTATCGTATAACATATGTCTAATTTCTCTCTGATTTTGATTGTTGTGAACATTATGTATATTGGAAGCAGAATCGCATGAGTTCCCCCTATGGTGCTAAGAGGGAGAAAGGGGTATTAGAGCTTGTGCACAATGATGTGTTTTGACCTGTGTTTGTTCCATCATTGGGTAAGCCTGTGTACAATATTTATAGATGATTTCTTAAGGAATACATGGATTTATTTTCTTAGGAAGAAATCTGAAGGCTTTGATGGGTTTAAATAATTAAAGTCTTTGGTGAAAAACCAGATAGAAAAGAAGATAAAGGTGTTAAGGATAGATAATGGTGGAGAGTTTTGCAAGAAGGAATTCGAAGAGTTGCAGATGACTACTGCATACACACCTCAGCAAAACATATTTGTAGAAAGAATGAACGGGGTGTTGATGGAAAAGGCAAGAAACATGCTTAGTGGTGTCGGGTTACGACAAGAATTCTAGGTAGAGGCAGTGGAGACTGCATGTTACTTGGTTAATAGATCACCTTCATCAGCGTTGGAGGATAAGACTCTACATGACGTATGGACTGGTAAGAAACCATCTCTTTCACATATGAAGGTATTTGGTTGTGATGCATATGTACATGCTCCAAAGGAGAAAAGAGCCAAGTTGGATAGTAAATCTGAAAGGCACAACTTTATTGGGTATAAGGATGGTTTAAAAGGCTATAAGCTTTAGAACCCAAAAACAAGGAAGGTTATGTACAACTAAGATGTGGTGTTTAGGTGAACGATGTTATTAAACATGAATTCCTACCAAAGGAACCTGAGAAGATAGAGTTTGAGCTAAAGGAGGAAGAATTAGACTCTACAGTAGAATAGGAATCAGAAGATGAAGAGCCACAAACTCCAGTTGTGAGAAGATTAGTTCGAGAAAGAAGGCAGCCAAAAAGGTATAGACCATCTGCTTTATGTTCAAATTTTGCATTATCTATTACTGATTATGATCCCAAAACTATTAGGGAGGTAGTAGATTCAGAAGATGGAAAACTCTAGAAAGAGGACATGCTTAATGAAATGAAATATTTGGAAAAAAATGAGGCTTGGGATCTGGTTGAGTTACCGGATGGAAGGAAAACCATTTGAAGAAAATGGGTGTTTAATAAGAATATGAATGTAGAAGGCAAGGTGGAGAAATATAAATCTCGGTTGGTAGCAAAAGATTATTCCCAGGTGCCAAGATTTTTTTCTCCTGTTGCCAAGGTAGCTTCTATTAGATTACTTTTATCTATTGTTGCTAACTTTTATTTTCAAGTAGTCAACAGA
Source organism: Pinus taeda (assembly GCA_000404065.3). Lineage (NCBI taxonomy): Eukaryota > Viridiplantae > Streptophyta > Pinopsida > Pinales > Pinaceae > Pinus > Pinus taeda. The sequence continues at coordinate 14,983 of APFE031482514.1, forward strand.
TGGATGTGAATACAACATTTCTTCATGGAGATCTAGAAGAAGGGATACATATATATGGGGACTTGGCTTCACCAGAAGAAAAGAGGATCAATGTGTGTATTTTAAATTAATTGGTGACCGTGTTATTTATCTAGTCTTGTATGTAGATGATATGTTTTTGATTGGAAATGACAAAGAAATTATCTAGAATTTGAAGACCCAATTGTCCTCCAAATTCGACATGAAGGATCTTGGTGTTGCAAACTATTTTTTGGTCTTGGAAATTAAATGAGATCGGGAAAAATAGGAAGCTCTGGTTAAACTAAAGGAAGTATGTTGATAAAATACTACAGATGTTTAATATCTATGATAGTAATATGATGAAGGTTCTTATTCCTATAGGTGTAAAATTATCTGTTGAACAATTTCCCAAGACAAAAGAAGAGGAAGAGGACATGTCTCGTGTTCCATATGCAAGTGCAGTCGATAGCCTGATGTATGCAATGGTTTGTACTAGACCAGCATTGCACGCGTAGTGGGAGTATTGAGCAACTTTATGTCAAAACTAGGGAAGGAGCATTGGCTAACAGTGAAGCGAGTTTTCAGGGATTTGCGTGGCACTAGTGATTATGGCTTGTGTTACAAAGGAAGACCAACATTGGACAGAGTTTTGGACATGTTTGTCTTTGTAGATGAAAACTGGGTTGGAGATCTATATCAGAGAAGATATACAAGTGGGTATTGTTTAACCTATATGGAGGTGCATTCAGTTGGATGAGCAAGAGACAATTTAAAGTTGCACTTTCAACTACAGAGGCAGAATACATAGTAGCCACTCATGCAAGAAAAGAAGTAGTTTGGTTGCAGATATTATGTTCAAGTATGGGGTTAGTACAAACAACTATAACGATAGATTGTGACAACCAACATGCAATTTTATTGGCAAAGAAACTTGATTATCATTGAAAGAAAAATCACATTGATGTTCCCTATTACTTTTTTAGGGCTATGGTTGAGGACAAAAAGGTGTTGCTAGTATAGTTGGAAACTTTGAAGAATGTTGCAGATGCATTGATGAAGTTAGTGAGAACTGAGAAGTTTTCTTAGTGTAGAGAAACAATGGGTTTTGTGGGGTTAAACCAACGACTAAGCTCTTGTGTGACACCGTGTGTGGAAAAGAAAACAATAAGTGGGAGAATGTTGGGTATGTGTTATATTCTTTCCAAAACTAGTCACACGCACGGGGGGGGGATAGCGCCCCCTATTTGTTACGTTGGGCACAATAGGGCAGTCATAGGGGGGTCGCAGCATGGGGGTCACAGGGGGGCACATTCCCCCCCTATTGGGGGGTTTCAGGAGGGCGGGAGCCCCCCTGCTTGGGGTTTGAGGCAGTGAATTGTTTTTGGACCATATATTAGGTGGGTGAATCTACCTATTGCTTCGTGCATTGTTTTTTCACATGGTTTTGGGCAGGATGGTTTTCTTCCCATGGTACTATGTAGATTTGGTCAAGGGAACTATGGTTATGTTCTAATCCAGGGTTAGTGGATTGGGGTTTATGAATGCTTCGGCATGTATATATATGTATGGTAACATTGAAAGGAACATAATGAAAAATAAATCTGGTAGTCCTAGTTTTGGGATCCAAGGGAAATCTATGTGTATTTGTTTTATATTCTCATCATTGTTTATTTTCTATTTTTTTAGAATTCCTCTATAGGTAACTTCTGTATAGGGTTAAAACCTACAATAAGAAAATCATCAACACAAACAACTAGATATACAATTAACCTTTTTACTTTCTTGACAAAAAGAGTTTCATCATCTAGGTAAAAATGCTTATAAATTTAGTTTTAGAAGATTTTCAGTCAACTTCTCATACCATCAATGGGATGCTTATTTCAAACCATACAAAGATACAATAAATTTACATGGATTTTTCTCTTTTCCTTTAATGAAAAAATCCTTTAGCTGAAACATTATAAACATAATCCTTCAAATATCCATTCAAAAAAGTTATTTTTACATCCATATGATGTATTTTCTATCCCTTTTGATTTGCAAGAGAAAACAATGTTCTAATAGTGCCCCATTTAGCTATAGGAGTAAATTTTTTTGTATAATCAACACCCACTTTTTGTGCATACCCCTTTGCTACAAACTTTGCTTTGTACTTTTCAATTGAATCATCTGCCTTATACTTAGTTCTATAAAGCCACTTACAACCAACGGGTTTGATGCCAACAAAAGGATCCACCAACCTCCAAGTTCCATTTTTATGAGAGCATCATACTCCCTTTTCATTGCATATTTCCATTCATCACAACTGGCCACTTCCTGTAACAAAATCATCATACCTTTTTTGAAATGTTTAGATTCATGTTGATCTTCGTAATGATTGTTATGGTCATTGCTCATCTTGAAGAATAGGCTCTTTAGTAGCAGCTTCTGATCTTGTAGGAAATTATCATCATCAAATTTTTCTTTAGCTAAAACATTATCACCATCCATTTTTCCTTCATTCCATTTTGAAAATGGAAAATTTATTGAAGGAAAATCCACATAATGATCTTGAATATGAATCCTCCCTTCAAGATGTCGAAGACCATTATCACATTCATAATAAAACTTTTTGGAAGTGAATTTATCCAAATGACTAAGTTGTCTATCAACATTGGAAGCATATTTAGCAGATTCAAGAAAAATTACATCTCGTGAAATAAAAAAATTCTTGTTCTCCTCATCATATAACCTGTAAGCTTTGGAAGTACTATTATATCCTAAGAAAATACATTTGTGACTCCTGGCACCCAATTTGTTGCACTGATGTTTAGAAATCAATGCATAGCATAGAAAACCAAAAACTCTAAAATGTGAACAACAAGACAATGATTATACCACATTTGATTAGGAGAATTATTATTGATGGTAGAAGAAGGACAATGATTGTGAATATGGACTACACAAAGTACTTATTCTACCTAAATTATCAAATTAACATTTTTTTTAAATCAATTATCTCACCATATTTAGCAATGTTATGTTCATACATTTTGCAACACCATTTTGTTGCAGATTATAAGGAATTGTAGTTTGATGTTCAATGCCATTCTCCTGAAAATAATTTTCAAAATCATGAGATGCGTATGCACCACTATTATCAGATCATAGAGTGCCAATGTTAAGTTGAGTTTCATTTTTAATCGATAAATGAAAATTTTGAAAATTGAAAATACTTGAGATTTCTCTTTCAACGGATAAACCCAACACATCCTCATGTAGTCATCAAAAAAAGTCAACAAATATTTATTACCATTGGCAAATGGAATGAGCATGGGCCCACATAAATCAAAATGTATGAGACCTAACTTCCTGGAAGCTCTAGACGTAGAGTTATGAAAAGGTTGTTTACAATGCTTCACTAAAATACAAGCATCACATGGAGTATGTTTTCTTGGAATAATACGAATCCCATTAATTCCCTTTTGTTTCATAATATTGATACCATCAAATTTTATATGAACAAACTGGAAGATAAAGTATCACTTTGTTGAGTTAAATTAGGAGAATTGAATGTAGAATATTATGTTCCTTTGAGTTTCAAAAGTTTGTATTCTTCAACACAAGTCATAAGAAGAACATTATCATATGATCTATGGATTTCAACTATACCATCAAATATATGTAGATAATTCCCTTGCTTACTGATATGTATTAGAGACATCAAATTTCTTTGAAATTGAGGAGTGTAAAGAACGTCATGTAAAATATAATCAGCAAGTCCTGGTATTTTTAGCCATATAGATCCAATTCTTGAAGGCATAATTTGTGATTTATCAATCAAACAAACTACTTTATCAATATGATCACTAAATATTTCAAATAAATCTCTTCTAAAGCTCATAATATAAGTGCCTCTAATGTCTAATATCCAAGTGCCTTTCCAAGAGGAAAATTCAGTGCCAAAAACATCATTTATACTGAAATTTCAATGTGCAACAATATAGTGGGAAGATTCAGGTGATTTTCCTTTGTCACAAGGTTGTTGTTTCTCATGGTATTGCTCTTTATTATCACTAATATTTTCCCAAGGAATGCAACAATTAGGGGTGGTATGACCAAGTTTACCAAACCTATAGCACTCAATAGTTTGTTTATCATTTTGAAAATGATTTTGTTGCCTATCACCTTGATGATTATAGACACCCCCTTCCTCTAGACTATTTTTTACAACGACCTCTACTACTTTTTCCATCTCTAGTAGATTCTCCTTGAGACTTCTGCTCTTTCTATGCAAGAAAAAAGTTTCAACAATGGAATTCGGTAGTGACTCTTTCTTCCCAAAGGCCTTCTCTCTCTCAGTAATTTTGCCTGCAATTTTATCAAATTCCATATCTTTCATTTGTTCACTAGCTTGAAGAGATTCCAAGTAGTGTGAATAGACATGGTATAGGGATTTAATGAATGCAGTGAATTGAAAATAAACTTTAACACCATTAGAATCAATATCATGATAAGTAGCTTTAATTTATGAAGCCAACGTGATGGGATCATTATCTTTCAATTCCAGATTAGACAACTTAATCAATAATTGTATGATTTCCAACTTTGAATGAGAGTCATCAATATATTTTAATTTATTTAAAGCTTCAAATGTTTTGGTGCTGGAAAGAATATGTAGACTTACCTCTTTTGTTATTGAATCATAAATCAAAGCATATGACTTTTTATCTTTACTCTTCTAAAGTGCAAGTTGTTTCTCATATTAAGGTTGTTCTGGTTCACTGCCATTATTTCCTTCATAAAGACATTCCCATAAATCATTAAAAATAAGAGTATTTTTAAATTTATGAACCCATTCTTGATAATTATCCTTTCCACTAAGGACAACACATACTATCGAGATCATTGAATTCATCTTTATTTTTATGCAAAAATCTTGCCATCAAAAAAGAAAATTGTGATGTATGTGAAGAACTTTAGTTCAACCCATTTTAATCTATAACTTCAATCAACCCAATCTTACATAATAATGCCAAAAAAATAACAATATTATGGCCCCGTTTTCAAGGAATACCTTCTTTGTCTATTTGAGTAGCCTATAAACCTTGATCAACACATTCTTAAAGAAGTTGTGTTGGAGCACCGTAACAATTTTAATACAATTTTGCAATGTATCCAAATTGAATTGATATCAATGTAGCATCAACTTAGTTATGAAACCACAATAAGGAATAATAATATTACTGCGAAGTCGAAAAAGGAGATGATTCCTGAGCCATAGTCATAAAAAAAATTACTAAAATTATCCAAATTTGGACGAATCTACAGTTATTTTTTTCTATTATGACAAATAAAGCCCAAGATTAATCTCCAAGGAACTTACAATTGTGCCTTGTGAGGGTTTGATAAATATGTAGGAAGAGGTTGATGTGCTTAATGTTGACTCAAATCAATCATGGTGTTGGTTTCAGTGAGCTTGGCCAGCGAGCCTTGGATAGACAAAAGCATCCATAAATTTGGCAACACCATTCAACAGATGGAATACAACAAACAATAGCAATAAAAAATGGTTACGAAACCTTGAGAAACAATACACCACAATATAAGAATAATCAAAACGTGGAGTTCATAATTTCATCGGTGCTCTGATGCCATTGTAGGTAGACCTGTGATAAAATCCATGATGGAAAATTGATCTATTGAGATTGACATGATTCATTTATATAAATGTAAAGTAGGTACGAGACAATTCTATATCGATAACTTATTAATGGAAAAGAAAAACTATCATTTAACTAATATTGTACAAAGTAATCCTGAAGGATTAGTTAACATAAAATCGTGAAGCTTGAGAGCTGTAACCCAAATTTCCAAAACATTCTACCAAATTTTCCCAAAATCATGTCAGAATTTCTATTGTTTTCTCGATGATGATCTGAATGGAAATTGGAATCCACCCATGGTATTTACCCGTAGTATTGTAAGTGAAATCAACCCATGGTATTCAATCACCCATGGTATATACCCACCCATGGAATTTACCTAAGGTATTATAACTAAAAAATGACTATAAGTAACAAGTCACATTTTGGAAAAGGACAGATTGTCCACCACCAAGAAACTTTTTATTAAAATAGAAAATAACTTGTTTAATAAAAAGTTTCTTGGTGGTGTACAATCCGTCCTTTTCCAAAATGTGACTTGTTACTAATAGTCTTTTTTTAGTTATAATACAATGGGTAAATTCCATGGGTGAGTAGATACCATGGGTGGATGCCACTTTCCATTTGGATCCCCTAATAAAATTGTGTCTTATTTAAACTATGTGAAAAGAAAATCTAATGCTTATCATGGTGAATTTACCCTGATATCTAAGTACTTGTAACGATTACTTCACACTTCAGGGTCATTATTCTGGTCGGCTTTACACTAGTCACCTTTTGTCCATATTACTACGTTACAAACTGCTATAGTCGAGTCCAACCCCTATATGGTGGATATATTCATCCCTATATGAATATGAAGAGATGGACAACAGAAATGCTTCGTAGTAATCACCAATAATCACCATTGGGCACAAATCCCATCGCCCTACTTAACATCAACCATTAGGCCAATTGCCTAAGGGGCTTGTCATCAAAGTGATAGGAGCAGAGTAAGTCTATGACTACCGGAGGATCTAATGTAATCATAGCTAGCATTAAGCCCAAACTAAATGATATGACCTTCTTGTTGCCATGAGTACAAGCTAGACATTCAAGCTTACATTAATGTAACCATTTTTGTAACATTAATGTAATATTAACATTAATATTGATTGCGCCAAGAGGTGCTCTATAGGCCACCATGAGGGAGATGTTTTCATGTACCATTAAATTTAAAAATAATAAAATAATACTTACATTAAGAAATTAAAAAATAGTAATAGCAAAAACAGTTAATGTTAGCTATAAATAAAATACTTCAATTTCCATCTTAATTTGACAACAACTTGATATAAAGATATAAAGTAAGAAAATAATAATAATAATAATTTACCTTTTAGTATGAGGGAAATATGTAATTTTTTCACTACATAATATGGAGTTAGATGACATGTAAAATTAATAGTTTTGATATTACATGATGTGTAATTCATTCTATGTTTATTTTACAAGCAATATTTAAAAGAAAAAATATATTGATACCAAAATATATTTTAGTGTCACCCATAAATAAAATATTTCAATGTCTATATCAAATAACAAAATTTATATCAATTTTGTAGAGGAAAATAAAATAATTTAAATTAAAAAATCCTATATTTTCAATTTTCATTCCAAAGATGTGTAATTTATTCCATTTGATATGCGAGTTGATATAATAAACATTAAAAATATTAATAACAAAAAAAAGGTGATATGTAAATTATAAATCAAACATTTCAATATAAATGTTGAGTCTCACACGCACACATAAAGAGAGAGAGAAAGAGTTTTTATTCCATTAATAAGTCCTTTTAAATTCATGGTATGAGAGGGATTTGTAATTATTCAAATGTTTAACATGATATGTAATATTTTAAACAATATTATTAATACAAATAATTCAATGCCTAAATGCGTGAGAGAGAGAGAGAGTGAGTGAGTCCTATGCATATAAGTTTTCTATTTCCAAATATAAGGGGCATGTATTAACATTTTAATGTGGAGATTGTGAATCATAAATAAAAATATTTCAATGTCAACTACTTATATATTATTGTTATAGATTTCCAGAAAAGCATTGTGTAATATATGTGATCCATCCAATGTTTCGAATGGGAACTCCATCCATCATCAAGGACCAAAAAGAGCCTTGAGAGTAAACGAGTGCTGGAGCGCCCTTTTATAGGAAGCTTTTGGATTATGTATTTGTGATTAACGGATAAGAGATAGAAATAATATTTCACCAACTTTACTTTTGAAAATTATAATATTTGACCATTTTCTTCATTAAAATTAGTCAAATAGTGATTGATAGGAAGCTTTTGGATTATGTATTCGTGATTAATGGATAAGAGATGGAAGTAATATTTCACCAACTTTACTTTTGAAAATTATAATATCTAACCATTTTCTTCATTAAAATTAGTGAAATAGTGATGAGATGATAATTATGGACAAGATGAACAAGTAGGTACTAGGAAAATTATATTTTATTTATTTTGAATAAAGGAGGAAGGGAGAAAATTGATTTTTTTTGTAAAATAAGAAACAAAGATAATAATTATAGTTATTAAAATTAATTGAAGAATTAAAATTATATGAATAATTTCGAAAAGGAACATAGAATAAATAATGCGAAATATAATTTAATATACATAAATTTGACCATTTTCCTTCATTAAAATTAGTCAAATAAATATTAGATGATTAATTATGGACGAGGATTTGAACTAGACTAGGAAACTAGATTTTTAATTTGATTTTCAAATAAAGGAGAAAGAGGGAGATAGTTGAAAATTTGTTAAATTAAGAAATAGGAGATTAGTAATTAATGGTTATTTTAAATTAATTAAAGAATTAAAATTACATGAATACTTTGCGAAAATGGAACCTAGATAAATTAATGCCATATAAAATTATTTTGGTATCATGAAATTTCAAATGATAATTTTAATTAAGGACTATTAAGATGAAGGGAGATTAATGGATCAACAAAGATTTTCTTATTTTATGGTTGATGGATAGAAAATAGAGCTATTAAAGATGTTAAGATTTAAAGAAGAGATAATAATAATAAATCTAACGAAGCTAAGAGGTAAAAAAAACATTGATGATGAAGAGAATTTATTTGAGAGATAAAGTTGAGCGAACCAAAATTCTATAAGATGACCAACAAAAGGGAGAAAAAGGAGGTACATCGGAAGGGAGAAAAAAATTAGGGTCGGGTCAAGAGTCATGGGTGAGATGGTGGATGACAAGTTTCCAGGATTGGTTAAGCTTGTAACCATCTTTCTTATTAAAATTATTAGGGTTTTTCTTGATTTTGAGGGCTTCTCGAATTATACAAAAGTGGTAAAAATGGGCATAAGCAATGGTTTTTAATTGATTGAAACAAATTAAGTGGTTGGACTTATATGTGTGCTCTGCGATGGCATACTTTGAAAGACGGTTATGGTTGGTGTCAACAATATGTTCCTTGATGTGGGATTTGAAAGGACGACCTGTTTGACCAATGTAAGATTTATTGCAAGAACAAGGGATTTTATAAACCCCTGATCCTAACACTGGATTTGATAAGTCTTTGGGCAAAAATAAAAATTATAATGGAAATATTTTATTAGTGTGTTGCTCAAAACAAACATAGATCCATATCAATTCCAAATCTACCAAGGTGAAAGGAATCAAATCTCTCGATGTGCAAATATTTCTTCAAGTTTTGCACACATAAAGAGATTTACATCTTGAGAGATTTGGTCCCTCTTAGCACTTAGTAGATGTGACATTAAAATAGATCAAACATGATCAAACCAAAGACAACCATACTCAAAATGGTTAACTACAATGAACATGGTCAAGCCAAGGGACACCATACTCAACATGGTTAACTACAATGAACTTGACCAACTATAATCAACCATAACATATCATGGCTAAGTATAATTTAACATAGATAATTAGGATAAACTATGATCACCCTTAATTTACTTCATGTTAACTATAATAAACCCTGATAAACCATAACTCCACCCTATTTAATTATAATCAATCATAATTCAATAAACTATAATGTATTAATTCTCTCCTCCACACATAATAGTTATTAACTAACCACAATCACATTAAAGTAAAAAAAATTAATATACTTTAATGCTTTTAATTTAGAAAACAGCCTCCATCAACATATATCTATCAATCAATTGTAAATTAAAAATAATAAATATATTTCCATGTTACACTTTACTTTTTTTATTATAGAAGAAGCAAAATGGGGATGAGGTCAATTAACATGGGTTGGGCTTTTGTTGTAACAAAGAGTGGACATATTGAAATACGATAAAGGTGTTTCAAGAGCTGAGGTCAATTAACATGTGTTGGGCTTTTGTTGTAACAAAGAGGGGACATATTGAAATAAACGATCAAGGTGTTTCAATCTGTATATAGTGGACAACTTTTGGGATGAGAAGCTCATTATTCATCTGGATAAAATAAGATTCACTTAGCGCATAATCAAAACGAGTGTTTTTTTTTTTAATCAAAACGAATTCTTTTATTAATCCACATAAATATTTTAACCTACACAGATCAGTTGGCAGCTGGCAGCTTTATTTAATGTTCACAAATGTGTTTATTTTAATTTTTAAAAATATTCAATAAATTCAAATTAAAATTAAGCGTTGTTTTTAATGTAAAAGTTTTGAAGTGTGTCATGTCATATGTGAGGCTATATTTATTGTGGAGATTTCAATTTGATATTGTAATATTTGAAGATGATTTATAGTTTATGGATTATAGATTAATTAGTTTGTGTATGGTTATTTGTTATTGGAATTTAGTTTTAAATTATAAGAGGAGAATTGATATTTTAATTGAAAATATAGTTTAATGTTTGAAAGAATAACTTCAACGTAAATCACATGTAGACAGACATTTGTGGACGCGTTTCGAACCAACAAGTGTGGTTCATTGTCAGGACAAGTTGAAGAAACAGATCCAGCTTAGCATGTTAAATAG
>APFE031482525.1:2681-30447 GCA_000404065.3 Pinus taeda
TGATGATCCCTAATACATCTACATATAAGATTGGGGTTGATGTGCCCAAATATGTCTATAACAAGGGTGGATTATGAGTGTCGATGGGAGGGGGCTTAGGGTTGTCCCTTGCCCACGGTCACTTGTCACCTGTACAGGACCATGGCACAACACTAGGCAGAGTAGAGGGGAGATAGCCTTGGGCACAGGGAGGAGGAGTGCTTGAAGAGCCAAATCCTCAAGTGGGTTCAAGGAAGCCAAACAAACCTCAAGCTTCACCAGTCATGGCACATGAAGAAGGACATAAGATGATGTATGAGGATGAGAGAACTTTCAGAAAATCATTCTTTGAAATGTTTGCAATGGTGAAAGTTTTGTTTGAATAAAATAACACAAGGTTGCAAGGAGAGAGCTCAAATATACCAAAAGGAAATGGAAGTACACCACCACCTCTACCTCCACCTTTTTCTCCTCCTTTAGCTCCATATTCAGCCTCATCCTCCTCCACTTCAACCCCTTCAAACACTCCTCCAAGAACTCCAAAGGACATGTTAAAACACCTTTGTTAAAGCTTGATGTCAAATTTGAATTGCCTATGTACAATGGGGAAGTAAATGATGAGAAATTGGATAATTGTGTTTGTCATCTCGAAGTCTGTTGCAGGATTCAATAATTTGATGATGATTCCACTAAGATCCAACTTGCTTCTCTTTGTTTGGAAAGTGCGGTTCTCATATGGTGGGAGGCCAAAACCCAAGAGGACTTGAAGAAAAGTGGTAAGATAATTTATACTTGGGATGATTTCATAGTTGCATTAAGGAGACAAATCTATCCATTAGCTTATATGCAGAAAGAAATAATCGTTTGGAAAAACTTCAGACAATCAAAATGTATGAGTGTTAAGAGTTATACACAAGAGTTTAGAAGAAGATATCTCATTTTGGGTGTATATTTATCCTCTCAAGACACTCTCCTTAAATACATAGGTGGTTGTTATGTAAAAAATTAGTTAGTATTTAAATTTAGGTTCATTATTTAATTTTAGGTTAAATTAGATGAAAGGGCACAATCATAAGATCATGCCCTTTCCCCAAAGGGTGCCCATGGTAGTATATAAGCTAGGAAACCCCATTGTAAACAGCATCATCTGTCAGTTCATCTTTTAATAAAATATTTATACAAATAATTATGTTTATCAAGAAGTTTCTGCTTCATTGGTATCAGAGCGTGTTTGCTCCTTAGGCTATATTTATCCGCTTCCAATCGCGATTCCCATACACACACGCCCTTCCATCCGTTGCTCTCCACACCTGTCCACAACCACCGTCAGCGTCTATTCCTCTACACCCACCATCACCCCGTCCCTTCGTTGTTGTCGTCTGACTGCCAGCGTCATTTTGCCCTATCCGCGTCCATATACATTATCGTGCCACTGCCTCGGATCCGAGTGTGCTTGTTGCACCGCATCTATATACATTATTGTGCTACTGCCTCGGATTCGGGTGTCCTTGCTGCACCCCGTCCATCAGCTATCTGCTACGTCCAACTGCCGGTTATCCAATCCGCCGCAACGTTGTGTTCCCCATTCCATTGCGGTGGGCTTTGCGGTGATTTTCTCTTGATATCTTCTATTAAACGGTCCGCTGAAAGTGTTAATTGTTGCCGGACGTGTGATCAGCAAAGACTTAAATTAGTTATAACGTGAAATATATATAACATTATATAACACTAATTTATATACACATATATATTATATATATATATAATTTTATTTTAAAATTAATTAAATTTATTTTTAAAAAAAAAAACGTCACAACAACAACAACTTATTTATATAATTAAAATTAATTAATTAATTTAAATTATTTAAAAAAAAAAATTAAGCTGGTAGATAAATACCCGCTGAATGTCGACAGTAACAATGGCAGATTTCCAAAAAAAATTGTTGGACTCGAAGCATAAGATACATGACAACCATGATGAGGTCAGTAAAAGATTAGATGAATTCCATATCAAGCTTGAGAGGCAGGCAGACGATATCAAAAATCAGGCCAACAAAATCAAAAATCTTCAGGATACAACAAATCGAATAGAAATAAAGATGGAAAATCAACATGTCCAAATAGAAGTAAACATCAAAGATGCCTTAACAATGCTGAAACTTCTGTGTAAAAAGATAAATTGTACACCCGAAAAACTACTAAAGGAAAATGAAGAGAATAAAGAACACATCTCATCAGATTCAACAAAGTCAATAGACTCTCATGAAAAAGTTGAATCCCCAAGAAAATCAGCGACACCCCACCAAGAAGTGAGTAATGCGACTCTTACCAACAAGCAACTCTGGGATACCTTTACCAATCAACACCCTTTTTTCGCTCAACCATTAGCGACATATCAAACACAAAGATGTTGAGGAATCTGAAGCTTTCCAAGGGTGTGATGTAAAACTAAAACATGAATTAGTTGAGGTTGTTAACACAAGTGATAATATCTTTCAAGAGTCTAACGTGTTGCCTCTTAAAACAAGAATACAACATGAATTTTAATTGTAGCAAGATGCATCACTTTTGAACATTGGTATGTACAATATGTCAATGTTAGAGAATGTAGGGATCAACAAGCAGATGCAAGAGCTACTTGACAAAGGGGTTATTAGGCCTAGTACATCTCCTTGTGGGTCTCCTAATGTCTTGGCTTTGAACAAGGATGGTACATGGCGATGGTGATCACAGTGTGTGGATTTTGGAGCTTTGAACAAAATCATGGCAAAGAATCATTATCCTCGTCCTCGCATTGATATTTTGTTAAATAAATCGAAGGATGTCGTTTATTTCACTAAGTCGAACTTGTGAAGTGGTTACCATGAAATAAAACTTGTTGAGGGTGATACGTGGAAAATTTCTTTCAAGACAAAGTTAGCTTCATTGCATGCTTTGACAAGGGTGAAACATGTCTCTCAATGGGGAGGCAAGCAACATAAAGCCTTTAATGCATTGAAAGGTAAAATTAGTACAACCTCAATTTTTTGTGTCAAATCTTAATCAGCCATTACATATTCAGTTGGTGAATCAAATCATACAAGAACATTTGGTGAAGAGTCAAGGCAAGTACAAGGCTAGACATGATAAGTATCGTGTTGACCACAAATTCCAAGTTGGAGATGAAGTAAGGCTTTGCATTAGCAAACAAAAGCTTCAAGGTGAAGAGAAATTGTGATTATATGAACCTCCTTTGATTGAAAATCAAGGAGAGAATGTTCAGATTCCAACAATAGAATATTTCTATCTTGAATATCTTGAAGAATTACAGCAAGATATTATCCTTGAAAGAAAAGCAAGGCCTTCAAGAAGAGGTAATGTGGAATAACTTCGTGCGGGACTCAAAGGAACTAATCCAAGAAAGGCCAAATGGATTGAGATTGGAGGGGTGAAGGAACTGTACCCACCTACCTGTTAACTGAAAATAATCTTTTAGTGCTCCAAAATCTTCCAATGGGGAGGAGTGATCTAGTGGATCAAAAAATGCTAAAAAATGAAAGTGTTCAAAAGTGCTTGAAATCAGTTCCAAAACATAGTGCTCTCTGTTCTGAGTCCAACGCAACTTGAATCACTTAAAACTGACATTTTATGCTCAAGATATTGTATTCTAATCATTTTGTTAAACAACTAAAATTTTTGTAGGTTGTTGACTAGACTGTTGACTGCGCAGTCCATACAGCTGAGTCAGCAGGCTGACTGGGTATACCATCTAGCCAATGAGGTGTTGCTAAGTGGTAGCCTCGTATTGGGTGAGGTGACTCGTTTTGATTGTTTTTTTTTATTGTAGTGGACCAATGAGGATGTGCCACATGGCCCAACCAGAGGCTGCCACATGGCACCCCGCAATTGGCCAAAATTTGGTAAATAGTCAAACAGGTTGGGCAGGATTTGAACATAGGACCTTCGTTCACCAAGACAAGCACCTCTCCGTTGCTCCATGCGGGTGCTTCTTACCCCTCTATGGAACCATGACTATTTAAAATTTTACATAGGCATGTTTGGGAGGAGGGTTCGGGTGGTCAACCCCAGCCCTTGGTCACCTGCCACCACATGACCCTGGGAGCAAGTATTTTGGGGCTTGGGACCTTACCCCAACCCCTGGTCATGGGATTCCACAAGACCACCAGTGGGAGTAGATTATGAGCACTAATGAGATGTAGCTTAGGGTTAGCTCTACCCCATGGTCACTTGTCACCTGCACGAGACCATGGCATAACACTTGGCATATTGGAGCAGAGATAGCCTTGGGTGTAGGGCATATGGGTGTAATGAGACCCTAACACATGAAGAATGGGGGATTCGGCAGTAAGGTCGGGTCATTGGCCCAGCCCTCAGCCCCATGGGCACCAACAGGACCACTGACCTGACGTTTAAGGGGCTAGGCCAGTAGGGGTGGGCGGTTAGTCCCAGCCCTTGGTCACATGGCCCATGTGGCCATAGTTTCCACACTTAAGGTTTATTGGATGAATTAATGATCTAACAACTTGCACCATCTTCGGCGCGAATCCCACTGACACCGGGTGAATTTTTCATTTAACGGCGGGCAAAAAGGCGGTAAATGTATGACAATTAACCAATTCTGCCAATTTGTAGAAAAAATTCCACAAAACTTCCAAGAGCCATAACTTAAGTGTTTCGCCTTTTTTAGCCCAACTAGGGGTTTTTGGGACTTCTGGAGCTATTGTAGACATTATTTTTTCATTTTGAGCACTATAAACCTATGTAATTACATATTTGAATACTTAATTTAAGAGGCCCAACATTGGAAGCTAGACCAGGAGACGTAGCCCAAGAGGGGTGAACTCCTTTATCAATTTGTTGTATTGTATTACTGTGTATGATTTATTTGTCTCTGTTTATTTGCTGCAAACTGAGTTTAAACACTAATTTATGTGCTTTTTCAACTTGATCCATCGCCTAAAAGACATAAAAATTTGCTTGCAAATTTTCCATAAACCTTCAAGTTTGTAATTCAGATCACTGAGCACATTTTGGTCGAGCCTCTAGACACTATCAGACACCAAGCTCACCAAGTTCACTACATTTCATTGCCAAACTAATGGCAAGACAGAAGTCGTCAATAGGGTGATAATGCACATACTCTTCATGTACAACTCCAAGCATTCAGGAACCTAAGATGAGATCCTTCCCTATGTGCAACATAACTATAACAGAACTCTCCATAACTCAACTAGTCGCAGTCCTTTTCAAGTGGGTCGGAGATTTCAACCACTGTGTATTATCGATGTATCCATGCCTCATGCAACTACAAAGACAAAATCCACACATGTACAATCTAAGGTTGATAAAGCAACCATGTTTACTGAACGCATCCAAGACATCCACCAACAGGTTCATGACATCTTGGAGAAGTCCAATGCCAAGTACAAGCAACAACATGTTCAACATCGGGCGCTACACATGTTTCAGGTGGGTGACAAAGTTTGGTTGCATTTGCAAAAAGAATGCCTTACCGAAGCCCATCGGAAGATCATACCACTCTGATATGGGCCTTACACCATCACCAAGGTCATGGGAGAGAATTATTTTGAGCTCAACATCCCCCCATTCCTTGGCTTGCACCTAGTGTTCAATATGGACTGCGTTCGACCATACTTTCCACCATTATTGGACACATCAGACATTATAGAAAAATTCACACCAATTGAGCTAAACCCAAACAACATGGAACATGCCACAACTATTCGAATCATGGACATGCATATCAAGAATGCTCGCCGAAAGAAGATACAACTATATCGGGTTGTCAAAGTTGGCCAATTCTTGCACCAAGGCAATTGGCTCATCGAGAACCAAGTTCAACAAAAGTTTCCCCATCTCATGGAGGCACTCAACGCAATGCGGACCATTGCTTCCTGGGGGGGGACTGATCCAGGTGGATATTGATGGCCACCCACCTATTCCACTTGGACCCCCACCATTTTTCCTTTCAGTTTCCTTAATTATAGCACAATTTATTATTTTTTGGTAGTTTTTCGGGTCCTGAACTTCCAGAGCTGTTTTGAGGCCTTAAACGACGTTTTGTTTTTTGTAAAATGGAAAAACTTGTTGGTAAGGGTTTGTGGTCAAAAGTTGTATTCCTCAGATAGGTCTTTCTAATGAGGTATCTATGCGTCAAATGGCGATCGTATGCCAAAATTGTAACCCTAGGAAGTTGATATACCAGTTTACCCCAATGGGGCCCACATACTTTTGGCACTTCATCTCCTAGGGTTAGGTTTTTGGATGTTTATGGTTAACATAGTTCATAAGGCATGTATCCACCACATCTCTTCTCAAAGATAAACTACCATCGTCTGAACTAGTTTATTTCCATTCTGCATGTAAAAAAAATTCAATACTTTGTTATTAATGAGTTGAAGTTATGTTTTTATTGTATCTTTGTGTTTTTGTTTATATATGTATTTCATTTCGTTCCTTCATAAATTTGGATCATGTGCCAAGTTTGCACCTCTAAATTGTGGGCCTTTTTAGATCCTTGAGAGGATTGGACCAATGGCCTACAGACTTGCACTGCTGCCAAAAGTGAAATTCCATGATGTTTTCCATGTTTCATTTCTTAAGAGATACGTGTGGGATGTTGATCATGTGATTGATTGGTCTGTATTGCAGGTGGAACCAGAGGGAGAGTTCCATCTAGAACCTTAGTGCATTTTTGCAATGGAAACAACTCATTCTCTAGAACTGAGCGCACTTTGGGCCCAATGAAGCTACATGGGAGATGGCTGATCAAATATGGGCTTTGTATCCTACCTTATTTTCTAGTTGAGAAGATGTGTTTGTTATATGTGTTTTGGTTTTGTTTATATATGCATATGTGTATTATAAATACTGCAACGAGTTGTGTTATAAAGCTCCAATAAGTAGTATGTTGTAAAAATTGCATCGAGTTGTGTTATAAAGCTCCAATAAGCAGTATGGTGTTCATGGTTTCAACAGTTTGGTATGATGTAAATGTTGCATTGAGTTGTGTTATAAAGCTCCATGGGCAGCATGTCTTGTTGGTTATAAGTGTCATTGAACTTTGAGAATGATGTCCCCCGAAGGGGGAGGGGTTTGTAACAACCCCTAGTTGATTTTTCATGTAAATAAAATAAGACCAAGGTCATGCGGCACGTATTCCAAGCTGAATGGTGGGTAAAAAATTATAGTGGGTATCACTTGTGGATTAATAATGGGTATGGAAATTTGGAAAAGACAAAGAGGCAATAATTGGCATTTAATTATGAAAATAAAGGAAAATAGGAGAAAAGGAAGGTGAAGAGACACAAATTTGCATGCAAGGGAAATTAGAAGAAAAATGAAGGAAAATGGAGAGAAAATGAGACATCAATGATAAAAATGAATTAGAGAAACAATTCACATCTTTTGGCTTAGCTTTTGTCATTTCAATTTTGGTTCTCTCCTTTCACACTCTCATACTTTTGCACACTTAAAGCATTCTTGGAGCACTCTAGCATTCATTTGGATTGGAGAAAGAAAGCAAAGGAAAGCAAGGGAGAACAAGGGGATAGTTGGATCAACAACTACAATAGGCATACTTTGCAGGTAACAAGTTGCATGTGTGATTTACTTGCTAATTTTTGGATGCATGGTATATCCATATGATTTCTTGGTTATTCGTTGTTATTGACGTGGAGAATTTCCTGGATTGATAGTGGTTTCAACCTTGCCTTGCCATTTCCTAGATAACCATGGTGCAATGGTTTCCCCATCCTTGGATTTTATAATTGGTTCTCAGGTTCCCTATGGTTGTGGGTTGGAGCAAATGCTCTGGAGCCCTGGAACAATTTGGTTTTCCTTGGAGTCTATGGGTTGAGGTACTAGTCCCTCGAGCCTTGGGGTTGGGACAAACACTCTTGAGCCCTGGAATATCTCAGGTTCCTTGGAGGATGTGGGTTGAGTTACTAGTTCTTGGATCCCTAGAAAACTTGGATATAGACCAATCTGGTTTGGTATTAGTGATTTATGGACCGATTAGGTGAAATCACTGTGGTTGGGGTTGAGGTGGTGAGGCCTTTGGAAGCCTGGTTGGTTTTATTTTGCTTTAACCCATATGATCCCACATTCATTCTTGGAATATGATGCGGGGGTGATTGGTTGAAGGAGATATTCAGTTCAACCTAATCTATGGTCAAGTGACACGTGGAAGTCTCTGACTTGGTTGACATTTTCACATGTTAATAAGATTTGTTTTCCTATTGTGATCTATAAGCACTTGTACTGGTTATCTTATTAACATTATGGCTTATTTGTTATGGTATCTATTCTGGTTATATGTTGGTTATATACCTGGCTATATGATGTGCTCTAATTATGGCTCTTGTACATGATTTGTTAAGTTACTAGATGGTTAATAAATGTATGGACTAACAAGTGGTGTTGCAACTAGTTAGAGAGGGCTTGCAGCCTTCTTGGTGATTCTCACATGAAATTTAGAAGTTTATGATTATATATGTATTCATGACCTGTAGCTTCCTATTTACCATATGTTTAACAAACTGTTTTTCATGTACTAGGCATGTCTTGGTCAAGATCTTGTTCAAGTTTGAATGTTTGGCATTGTTGTCATCTTAATCATGATTTTGGGAAGTTATAGATAGTTTTGGGCAGTGGTATGGAGTCTTGCCTGAAAAAGTGGCATAGATCTCACGACCGCATGCACTTAACTGAGAATTTTGGATCATAACCAAATGCAGACAAGCTTATGGGTGGGATTGAAGCCTCATAACTACATGCATGCAATCTTATGGGTGTGGTTGGAAGATAACCCTTATGAAAAAGAGTTCCATCTCTGGGATTAATCACTTGGGGTGGTTTGCAAGCTCCTAAGTGGTTTGTAGTCCCTCTGGAATGTCAATTTGTTATGGGTTTGTAGGCCCCACTTTCATAACTAGAACTTGGAGGTCGAGTCATTTCATAGTGACACTCAGCTCATGTTTACCCTGAACAATTTGTAAAAGTGGGTAAATGTGGGAGGAGGCATTACAAGCACACTCAAAATGATAACGAAGTTCATCCAAGGTGGACTATGTCTTCGAACCCTGCTCAAAGTGGGGAGTCCTTTTTCATTAATCTCAACGAAATCAAAATCCACACATGGAAAAAATTACACCTTATACCTCCAATTCTAGGGATGGCCCGAAAATGCACTACTTAGATGAAGAAACAAATTGCACGATTGGATTTTTGGCAAAAAACCATGAAAATTGACTTGGCCAATTTCTGTCACTATAAATTCTTAGTTGTAGGTAATCTAAAATATTCCTACAATATTCCCCTACAGGAATATCTTAGGGAATATTCCCCATCTCAGATTCCATGTGCATAGAGTTCCATTATAGTGTTTCACCCGTTTGTTCGTGCCTCCTCGCTCTCACGCTAACACATGGCTACCCCATTCACAAATGAATGGGCTTTAATATACATTTGTGACCATTAAAAACAATGTAGCACTGTTAGCGCATTGCTAACAAAACCTGCATGGGTCCATTTCACACCCGGAGGTCCTGGGTTCGACACCCGTCTGTTGGCATGTTACATTGTTTTGACTTGTCATTTTCATTGGTTTAGGTGACCGTTGGAGCTATCAGCCGAGAGGGTTCGAATCCCATTAGCACCATATTTAATCAGTCATTTGGGTCGTTATATATATAATATTTGTCAATGGTCGGCGAGTCCGCCAATTGAGTGGCCCGCCACCTAGTTTTATTATTTCAACCATCAAAGTCAAAAACTATCACCAGATTTTTAGGGGTCACTAGGAAAATTAACTAGGCAACAATTTCATCCTTTCCATCCATCGCGAAGTGTCAACATGTCACTCAATTAGCAAAAAAGTTCAGATGTCATTGGTTGCCACATGGCGCGTTCTGATTGGCCTATATTATTGATTATATTGTTGACTATACTATTGACATCATCATCTATATGGTTAACATCATATACAACATGTTGTCCTCTAATTGGCCTATATTTGTTGATCATACTACCATGTCATTATCTGTACACATGACATCAACAACCATATTGTTGACGTCAGTTGCCACATGGCAGTTTGTCGGCCTGCTTACAAAAATTTTAGTTATTTTTCGAAAACTTTAGCAAGGCATAACTTTCACATATGGTGTTGAATAGAGGTGTCGTTCACACCATTGGATTTAGAATGACCATATCTTTGGTTTGAGATAGGTTTTGCTAAATTTTGAGGACTTCAAAATTTTGGCTTTTTAGGATCCACCTAGATCAAAAGTAGTACCATCGAATCCACTAGTCCTCTACATACCCAATAGGGTAAAATTGTGACTTTATGAGGGTTTTGAATTCCTACCACTTATTCACTAGAGGATCTCCCTCCAACCTCAAGGTATCTATGTGGCTTTCCCACCAAGTTAGGGCATGACCCTCTAATTGCAGCCACATAAATGAAATCTTTTGTTCTTCCTCAATATGATGGGCACTTAAATACACTTTTAATTTCTACAACCAATGATTTATATTCAAATCACCGATCTCACCTTGGTATGGCATGATATCTACCTTTTCTTCCATTTTAAATAGGCACTGTGAATGATTCATGACACTCAAACTGGGTTGATCTTTTTTGGGTCCTTTCTTCGGCTTGTTCTATGTTTCTTCCCAACCTCCTCATCTCCAATATGATATATCCTCTACATTAGAACCCCCATCTATCCAAATATCTTGAGCTTATTTCTCAAGACTAACATGAGGAGATTCATGTTACGATATATCTGTAACTTGTGCTTCCAACCATGAAAACCTCTCCTTTTAAGGATTGTGAGGGTCATTCACATATTCGCCTGTCATAATTAGGGTTTTGCGACTTTTGGCATAGATGATCTATATCCCCTTCAAATCTCCACAATATACCCAAAGAAACCTACTCTGATACCAATATGATCTGTAAACTACCTTGAATATTCCACTAGACAATTTGTCACAACAGATCTGATAAAACTATATCCAAAAAATCTTAAATCTACACTATTAGGATTTGATTTCTCTTTGGACTTTTGGATATGTAGATTACTATTAATTGCATATGCATGCAAATTAAAATTATGAAAAAAAAGGAAACAATGAAATAAAAACCCATAAACTACTATTTGACATAGATATGATCTAGGAAACCCTTTTGAGAGAAACCACATCTGAAAGGTGAGACCTCTGAATATAAAATGATTGCTAGTACAAAGAAGTATGGAATATGGCCCATGGGCTACTACAATGCTCAAAGCCTCTCTATATGCTCTATCTCCTAACCCTCTCGAGTATTTTTGTTCATCTATGGAACAAATACACTTGAAAAGAATGGAACCTCATTTCCTCCTAGTGGTTCGTTATAACACAGCTCAATAGCCTACTAGTGGTTAGGTTTGACTACCTCAACTCTTAACTATAGTTAAAAGATGGAATCTTCTAGAGCCTTCTTCATCATAATAACATGGAAAGCACCGTTTCCATGAATAATGTGGGATAACGTGGCATCCTCTTGAATTATGGCGGTGAAAAAAGGAAGGCCAACTTATGAAGTTTTGCACACAAGATCTGATTAAGGAAATTCTTATGTCATTAGAAAGGTCTCTGTGTGTAGAATATGAAAAAAATGGTGCAATGCTAAAGTGACAAATTTTTACCCCCAAAATACATTGTTTGATGCCTCAAAATGTTCATGGATGGTTTCATATCCCAATTTTCCAATTTGGGTCTTGCTAGTAAAAATGGTCCTGTGAGCTTATTCCTCCCACTTTTTCGACTCTGAAAGTAATGAGATGGATGCCAAACAATATAATGATCCAATTTAGATCACATTATTTACAAAATTCAATTCTTCATAAATTACACATTCGTTTCTAGGCATGTCCTAAATTTGTTTCATATAAACTCGCCTTACATTTTTTTTTTAAATAGACCTACTCACTTGCCAACCATTTTTTGCATTCTTGTCACTGTGTAGTGGTTATTAAAATCTATAATATG
Organism: Pinus taeda; assembly: GCA_000404065.3. Lineage (NCBI taxonomy): Eukaryota > Viridiplantae > Streptophyta > Pinopsida > Pinales > Pinaceae > Pinus > Pinus taeda. Next base: position 14,723 of record APFE031482525.1, read on the forward strand.
CCAATTTTGGATTTGTTGCATATATATAGTATGTGCAATGTACAAGTTCATGTTTCTTTGTTTTATGTCCACTAGGCAATATGACATTGCAATTGTTATTTGCACATAGCACTTTTTTCAATTTGTGATAAGATACCTTACACTTTCTAGGTGGACTTGTTTTTACTTCATGTCAATGCAACTAAATATTGCATCACTATTTGCCAACAATGTTGTATGTTGAGAATGAACAAGGTAAACATCTTAATGTTTTTTTTATTGCACGTTCAATAAATAATAAGTTATTGCTTTTGTCATCACTATTTGCCAACAACATTGCATGTTGACAATGTATATGATGGACATCTTGATATTTTTATAATACACGTTCAATAGGAAGTATGTCGTTGATCTTTATTTTTACACATGACATTTCCTTAACATTATGGTAATCAAACCCATGTTTTTCACTTGGACTAATTCGTGATTGATCACAATGCCCATTGCATGTGTTGCCATGTGCTTCTCTCAACAATGACTCGTAGTGGATGTGAAATGTATATATTTCAAATGATATCATATCAAATGTTTCATTACAATTAAAATAAGTTGAGTAGAAGTCGATAATGCTCTTATTAGTGAAGGACCATGCTCAAATATTTCTTTGAATATGATCGATATCCATTAAAAACAAAATGGCCTACCTTCTATCTTCCCTTTTTCATATGGCATTGCCATATTTATGAGGTAGTCTTACCAATTTGCAATTATTCCATATTCTATATGTCATTAGCCATCAAGTGTTGTTCCAAGCAATGTGATGTAGCTTGGTCATTGTTCATAAGTGCATTGCAAAAAAATTGAAATATATAAAGTTGCAAAGACTGTATAGTGAACTTTGTTTCTCTTAAACAACATATAACATTAAAATGAATTTCTTTGCAATTTAGATGTACTTGTTGTTGCTTTGTTTAATCCTTGAGAATTCATATCATGCATAATACAACTCCAATGGTATTTAAGATCTGTACACATTAATGTCAAGTAAATATTAGATGATATGAAACAACATCTAGGAAATTTCTTGTAAAGTAACAGTTCGTAGTGCACCTTGATAGGATTTTCACCAGGAAACACAATGTAATATAGATATGTATTTGCATTTACAATGAATAAAAAGTATCTTGTTGTCCGTGTTATTGAACACACTACAATTGCTATATCTAACCACTTGGTTAACCATCACATGCAAAACATACCTCCCCATAGTCCTTTATCTGTCTCATTAGTTTCATAGATGCAGAGAAATGCATCTTGTGAAGGTATGTGTCAAAATCATGGATCCGATGTAATTGACACAAAAAAAATAGACCCTAATTCACATTAATATGACTCCAATGCCTCTTCATTACCATTGCAACTTCTAACATAAGTGATACTCAAACTCTTGCACTTGAATGTTCAAAAAGTGTCTGATATGTTGGATTAAGGTCTATGTTGATATTGATTCAATGTGCTTGTTTAATAGTATTGATATAAAGTAGAATGTAATTTCTTGCATGCTTAAGGAATGTTGATTTCTTGTTTAATTCTCAAGTAAGTGAATGGATCCTTGTATGTATTCATGAACTTGTTTTTCTACTCATCATTAGCCTAAGAGGTTTGTAGATCCATGAACTATTATGAGTTTGAAATTGGCCCAATGGGCTTCAGTATAATGGATGGAAAAACTGTTTGTCTTATTTATAATGTAACTAATAGTTTTCCTATTAGAGGTTATTATCAGTTGCCAAGCTTGGGAAGTATAGTTTTATATATATGTTTAATGGGTTGAGTTGATCCCTATTAAAAGCTCAAGAGAGATATCACAACATGTGTACATATATATCTCTAAATAACTATATAATTACAAATTGGGCCAAAGCCTCTGCAAGCTCAAGAAGGATAAGGTTTGTATATAAATGAGTCAAATGCATATATGTGTTTATGTATACATATCTATTTTAAAGCTAGACATAAGCTTCTGTAAGCTCATGAACAATAACATGATTATCAATATGTGTTTGCATCATAAGCTCAGAAGGGATAGCCCCAAAGAGTTTCATAACCATTATGTGTGTGTGTGTGTGTATGTATCAAGTTGTTAAGGAGTGTGGCCCTCGAGTTGCAAACAGCCATGTGTAGTATAACGTTGTGACTGAGCATTGAAGGTTGGGGAAATGTTGAAACCATGTACTCATTTATGCAGCAAGGTGCTAGAAATCCAGTGTCTAGAGGAGCAAGCGGGCTAGTGCTTTATGCACCATGTGAACAGGTGCTATGTCCAAGCACTGAGGGCACGAGGGTTGAAGTTCAATTGCCCGAGGATAAAAGGAAGACTCCTGATGAGCCATATGGCCAGGAGCCAGTACCAAGGGCACATAGGAAAGGGAGCTCAGTGTTGTTGGATGCCACAAGACGATCCTCGTCGTCCATGTAACCCTGAAAGTATTTCGTTGGATATTTCAAGTGGAGGCATGGTATGATTTTGACATGATTTAATTATCAAGGTGATATGGCATCATGTGGCCCGTTGGCCAAACATCCCCTAGCATTGATCTCGATCATTGATTCTACATGCACTTCCCATTGTTGGATGGACCCTAGAGAAATTTCCCTAAATATTTCGAAGGGAGGTAGGATGGAAACTCCTTGGATTTTAAACACCAGGATGACATGGCATAGTGGGGTCAATTTCTAGGATTTCATCATGTTAAGGCGGAGAACCTCGAAACCATTTATAATGTGAATTTAAACCTTACCACACAGTGGACTTGGCAGGACCCATAGTTAATGTAGCACGTGACATGGCGACCTGGGAGACAAGACACACCTAAGTTGGATTTGAGGTTTTATGGGGACCAAGTGGCCTAAAAATGAGTAACACGTGGTATCCTTATAGAAGATTTACATGGGGGGCATGACAATAAAAGTCGTTGATGTCACCTTGACGCCTCTACCCCAATGATTTTTCATGGGGTTGGGTGCAATCCCATTGGGATTTTATCCCAGGGGTGAGGTGGCAGTGGTGGAGCCCACATCCATAGTTGTAAGGGATTTAACCACACGTGATTGGCTGGGATGCAACGTGACATATTGAGATGGCGGTATGGCCAGGTGGCTCTCCACGTTACCCCTATGGATTTGAATGGAGGCATAATATAATGGTCAGGATTTAATTCCGAGGGTGATGTGGTGTTGAGGGACCTGCTCAGAGTGAATTCATGTAGGACGAGGGTCCATGAAGGCTCTAAGACCTCATGCAATTGGTTGGTACACTTCCTAACAGGTTTATGCCTTGTCATGATGGGGAAGCTTCCACATAACCCTAGAATCTCTTCCTCGACAGTTTCAATGGGGGATTGCAATAGAACCTGCCAATATTTTATTCTTGGGGGGATGTGGCCATAGAGGGGTTTGCATTCACGTACCTCACATAGACACACACATACATATATATTCATGTGGAAGGGTCTTGTGAACCATGATGAAGTGTAACGTGACATCAACCATGAATGGGTCGACAATTAGGGTAGAGCCTCCATGGGGGTAGTGACATGGACATGACTTGGGTAACGATGTGGGTGCCACATGGGGACAAAGTGGTAGGTCAGATGACGTGGCAAGACCCGATAAGCCAGATTTTGATTGACCATATCTTTTGATCTGGGAGTCAAATTGAGGGAAATTTTATATTGTTGGAAAGGTCTCGACAAGATGAATGCAATGATGTCATTCGTTTCAAGTTTTGAGGAAGTTGAAAAAGATCAAAAAATTTAGATCCCATTTCCATAATGAGGATTCGGAGGCCAGGCCATTAAAGTAACTTCCTCCTTCTACCCTTAATAGGGGCTAAGGATGGTAGGGGGTATGTTACATAGACCTGTCAAATTTGGTCATATATAAACTACAATACGATGTTGCAACATATGCATTGAGCACATACTGAACATTCCTATTTACAACCCATAAATTTCACATGTCATTTGCAAAAAATTTGTTCCAAATATGTGAAGGTTTTTGTTATTGAAATATTGTTAGTTTCTTTATTGTACATTTTATTAATTGGATGTATTCAACTTTTGTTAGTTCTATTTCCATCAATAATTGTTCAAAATTCATTAAGTCTTCGTAATTTCTTTGCTACAAAAATGTGAACAAGGACTTTGACTTCTCAATAAGCACTTTATTAAGTAAACTAATTGGTTTAAATACTTTTCCCATTTCATTAAAGGTAAGGGGAAATTTAACCTGTAATGGGAATTCTTTCACTTTTTACAACTTCTTGTATGGTAATGCCTATGCACACTGGCAAGTTTTGGATCTAAATAACCCATGTCATAGGTTATGTGTTTGTCCAAAAATTCTTCAATTCTTGAGTTATTATCCCTTCCATATATAGGAACATCTTCTATCTATAAGAACCCATGTTTGAGTTTACTTCCTCTATTTTAAAACATTGTTAACAAGTAATAGTCTAATACTTTCCCAAAGAATTTTTCATCATTGCATATCAATTACCTTACAGCATTTATCCTATGTCTATAGTAACAATTACATGTGTCTGGATCTTTTCTTACAAGGTAATCAATGTCATTTTCTTCTAGTGCTTCAATATGCTTTACCTTTTAGTGTTATACAAATCAATCAATGTAGTTATTAATGGATTCTACTAGCGCTCTACACTTATGAATGTGACCAAAAAAGATTAAAGGACCCAACTATCATATCATTGCAAATACATTTTTCTTGATTTGTTGCAGATAATCAAGTGATATTTCTAATGGTATATGGATGTCAAGAAATGGCCTCCCGGATCAAAATTTATTGGCTGCTTGCGCGGGTCACATAGACCAAAGTCTTTTGTGTACTGATGGAGGTGAGCATTCACATGACCATAAACCAACCTGAAGAAGAAGGATGTTCCTGGAAAGCACTAGAGAAAGAAGTTGGCTTTCATCTGGATCATCGTGTACGTTCTTGAAATTTATGTAGGCAACTTTGAATTGCAATATTTGTTCTAAGTTCAATTTGTACTTCATATCTCTTGCTAAGATATTTCTCCTCCTAGTTGAACTTTTCTTATTCATATCCATATGCAAGAGATCCTTTGTGAATATATCATTTCCATTACTTAAAAAAAACTCCTTTGTGTGAAATGATAAATCATTGCTTGCATGTAGCAATTCCCATTGCACTATTTTTGGTAGAAAAAGCTTTTTATGATGTCATCATCATGTGATATCCATAAACCAATGTTGGGAAATTAATTTCCTTTACATATTGTCATTGAAAATCAAGTGGGTGTTGCCCTTCAACAGGTGAAAGCTCAATGTTCTTGTCCTGCAAAGTATAAATGTGTCGTGACTTCATGAATCCATGTATTAATATCTCAGTAGGTCTTTCACTTTTTGATTCATTATCTATGCCACTTTTAGAATTGGTATGTCCATTTCGCATGGATATATCATCATATTTTTTAACATTATGATTCTAATCCTTATTTATACAAATGTTATCGACTTTATATAAAGCTTTGGAACATAATTATTTCAATGCTCTCGTAACAATGTTTACATGTACTTTCCCTGTGTGATATGCATTTTTCTATTATAATTGTCTTTTCAATGCAATTGCAATTGTTATTTTTTCATTCATGAACTAGGGAAATGTTTTTGTGTAACATCCATATAGACAAGCACATTGATAACCAATCCCATTAACACATCTAAGATCGTTTATAACCCCATTGTCTAATTTGTGTAAATGCAATTCTTAGTGATATAAGTATTTCTTCAAGTTCCAAAATTTTTTTTGTGATTGGATATGGTGTGTTGTATCTTATTTGGTCAGGTGTTGCAAATTGTGGCAAATTTCCATTTTGAAGTGCTCTTTTGGAAGTAGCGCATTTTTTTTTATTGGAAAACGTTTTGTCATTTGTTGACACTTTTTCCAATTCTTGGGTGAGAAGATCCTTCATAAATTGCACATTTGCTTCTAGGTGTGTCATGAATTTGTTTCATATAAACTCGCCTTTTTTTTTTTTTAAATAGACCTACTCGCTTGCCAACCATTTTTTACATTATTGTAGTTTTGTAGTGGTTGTTTAAATCTATGATATGCCGATTTTTTATTTGTTGCATAGATATAATATGTGCATTGTACATGTTCATGTTTCTATGTTTTATGTCGACTAGGAAATATGGCACTGCAATTGCTATTTGCATGTAGCACTTTTTTCAATTTCTGATAAGATAGTTTACACTTTCTAAGTGGACTTCTTTTTACTTCATGGCAATGCAACTAAATGTTGCATCACTATTTGTCAACAATGTTGTATGTTGAGAATGAAGATGGTAAACATCTCAATCTTTTTTCTAGTGCATGTTTAGTAAGTAATATGCTATTGCTTTTGTCATCACTATTTGTCAACAACGTTGTATGTTTACAATGTATAGGATGGACATATTGATATTTTTACATGTTCAATAGGTAGTATGCCATTAATTTTACTTTTGGCACATAACTTTTCCTTAACTTTATGGTAATCAATAATATGTTTTTTACTTGCACTAATTGGTGATTGATCACAATTCCCATTGCATGTGTTGCTATATGCTTCTCTTAGCAATGACTCATAGTGGATGTGAAATGTATCTATTTCAAATGATGTCATATCAAATGTTTCATTAGAACTCAAATAAGTTGAGTAGACATCTATAACCCTCTTATTAGTGAAGGACCATGCTCAACTATTGTTTTGAATATGATCGATATTGATTGAAAAGAAAATGGCCCACCCCCTATCTTCCCTTTTTCATATGGCATTGACATATTTATGAGGCATCCTTGCCAAGTTGCAATTATTTCATATTCTATATGTCATTAGCCATCAAGTGTTGTTTCTAGCAATGCGATGTAGCTTTGTTATTGTTCATAAGTGCATTGCAAAAATATTGAAATATATAACGCTGAAAAGACTATGCAGTGAACATTGTTGCTATCAAACAACAAATAGCACTAAAAGGACTATCTATGTAATTAGAAGTACTTGTAGTTGCTTTGCTTAATCCTTGACAATGCATAGTACAATTCTAATGCTATTCAAGATCTGTGCACACTAATGACAAGTAAATATTAGATGATATGAAATAACATCTAGGAAGTTTCTTGTAAAGTAATGGTTTTTAGTGCACCCTAATAGGATTTACACCAGAAAATAAGATGCATATGGATATGTATTTGTGTTTACATTGAATAAAAAATATATTGTTTTCCTTGTTATTGACCAAAATCCAATTGCTATATTTAACCACTTGGTTAACCATCACATGCAAAACATACCTCCCCATTGTCCTATATTTGTCTCATTAGTTTAATAGATGTAGACAAATGCATTTTGTGAATGTGAGTGTCAACATCATGGATCCCATATAATCAACACAAAAATTAGACCCTAATTCACATTGCTATGACTATAATGTCTCTTCATTACCATTATTTAGACAAACCAAGAAATGGTCTACTAATCCATTTCACAATTCAATGGAGGAATATAAAAATTGCAACAGAACTTGAAACACATCAAATAAATAGTTCCCTAGTGTATAAGAAGACGCATGTAGTCTAAAAAGGCCATTGTTATCCAACACTTGGTCAATCCTATCATATATAGTGCGTTGTTCGTTTATTTCATAACATTCAACATCTATTCCTTTTCATTTTCTAAACAATGTTCCTCAAACAATCACCAATATGTGCCCATGGCAATAGGCAATTGTAAAAACAAAACAAAAAAACAATTTCATAAGTGCTCACCCTTTTTTCCGTTTTCTCTAGCTTTGATTTCTCTTATTTGCTATAGCATATTCCCATATATATATATAGAAAGAGAGTAAAAACGCAAGCCATTGCTAGTTATAGAAAAGCATAACATATACCACGTAATGTACAATAAAAAAAAAAATAATAATAAAAAATACACCACAATATACAATTTCCTTTCAGCTATCCGAAAGAAAAAAAATAATAATAATAATAATAATAATAACAAACAATAATTTCCTAAATTTTAACATGTTTAGTATAATATAGTAAAATGTTACTTAAAAAAACTAGGAAAAAGCACGAAAATAACACATATAAATGAAGTTAAGACATACAGATTCTTAGTAGTTTTGTAAGATGATAACATATACCACCCACACTTTGATAATAAGATAATTACAGAATATGCATATTCCATTTAACTTTCTAAAAAAATCACAGATAACGCACTCAATTTCTCACAAAGTTTCACGTTCTATAGTGAAAGGAAACCTTAAAAACTATGAAAAAATGTATTTAAGTACAATAGATACACACAAACAACCCGAAATTCTTTAAGATTGTAGTATAATCATATAAGATGTTTCAGGATACACAAATCTCATTTAGCTTTCTTAAAAATCACAATCAAAGCCATAATTTCATAAATAACCCTATCTTGACCTTTGTTGGCTCGTAGTTTCATTATTCCTCCATATATTTGTATTACTTTAAATATAATAATCATTTCATACATGAAATTTATAAAGCACACAAAACTAATGGATGAGTCAAAGTTCTTTCCAATACAATTTTTCATTATAAATTGTCACATAAGATGTATGTGAGATTTTATAATAAAAAATTGTATTTGAAATAACTTTGACTTTTCGTGTGATTTATAAATTTCAGGTATGAAATGATTATTGTATTTAAATTAATAAAAATACGATGCAGTTGTATTCAATCCAAGAGAAGATTATTATATTTTAGTAGACATAGGAGGTTATGTGTTTTAAGGAAGTTGGATTCTTAAGTGATGAATTAATATAATATTTAGGTTTTTGAGTGAGTAGGATGAGAATTAATTAGACGTTGTGAGGATGTTGTAAATGCTCTCGAATTAAGGAGAACATGAGTGGTTAATAATGGCAAGAGAGTTAGAAGTCAATTATAACTCTTAAGGCAGTTTCATGATTCGAGAAACTAGAGAGAGTTCTTAGGAATTAACTGGAGTTAGAAGTGGACTTAGAGGACATTTTGGAGTCAGTTCAGTAGATTAAGGGTTTGAACCATAATTAGTTCAACAGAACCTTTCTGGTATAAATGTAAGCCTACGTGCAGAGTGAGAGAGGGAGGCCACTGATATTGAAGATCAGGCCTGTGAGATAGAGGGTCTCGATATGTAATCAGTTGTTTATACTTGTTTATACAGAGGTTTATCCTAGAACTATGTAAGTGTGTGAATTGAGTATTTAATGATTGATTTATGTGGGAATTCATAGGTTTTTACAGAGGTTGCAAGCAGAGTTCTGAAGAAATACACAAAGGAGGAGAATGATTCAGAGGAATCATAGCGGGGCTTTGAATCCAATTGAATGATCAGAGTGAAGCTCTGAAGAGATTGTGATGTGAGAATTCGCAAAAGGCAAGCTCATGAGAGAGTGTAAAGTAGAATGGTGGAAGGACGAGAACCTTTTGAAGAAACCCGAACCATAGAGGAAACAATGAAAATAGCGTAAAACATAAGCAAAGAGAAGAGTGGAGAAGTACAGAGGTGATGCACAACAACCGTTGGATCTCATAGATCAACAGTCCTGATTATGTTGCATGGAGTAGTGCTGAAACATCGCATCGGCGAACTTTAACGAAGAAAGGCGGGCTTATACACATAAGTGGATTTCGGGCATGGTGAAGGTTGTAAGTGGTATTTCTCTCGTTGGCCCCGATTCCATACAAATCATGACACATAGCAGCGAGGAGAGAGAGGGAAACCGCTTATCGGGCAGTTATTCCCCGTGTTTGTATCTCACTCGAAAACATCATGAACCATTGGATCTACTAGGTGTAGATCAACGACGGAGGACCGTCAAGCGACTTTTACAACGGGGAAGGATCTCGACCATTGGATCGAGTGCCAGATTAACGGTCAAGATTTAGTCGAAAGCCATTGGAACGAGATTAGAACAACCCTTTTAAATATAGCAATAGCAGTGGCGATTTAATCACAACCATCAGATCAGAAGTCATATCGATGGTCTCGATGGGATCGCTAATCGTATTTCCGAAGGTCAAATGGTTGGTAGCAATGGAATGCGATACGCTAATGGCTGACATGCCGATAGCGATGAATCACTTATCAGAGATCGGAGAGATTAGAGTTCAGAGAGCGTTGCGGAAGGATCGGTGAATGGAATCGACAGAGATATAGTGGCGATGTATAATAATTTGAGATCCGGAATATGTTTGCATATCAGAGGCAGAAGGTAGAGTGTGTAGTGTGACCGCGAAGGACCGATACTGCGATTGCGATAAAGTTGTAGCATCGATATCTTTGCAGAGGCCATACCAAGGCGGAAAGGTATGCTTTGCATATATTTCCTTTATAAATGAATTATAAAGGATTAAGCGCAGGTATATGATGTTTCATATATAAGTCCACCATTATCAAAGGATAAAGGGTTTATAATGAGTTAAGCGCCAATAGAAGGTTTAAGTGGGGTTATTGAGTTACAATATAAAGAAAAAGGTGGATTAATGATTAGACTTTGTTAGTTAATAAATCATTCTGCATGAGACTATTAAAGGGGGCCTAAAACCTTAGTTAATGAATATTTGACTCCTTAGAGAGTTGAAATTCCTGGGACTAATGTGTTTATGCAGTTTACATGCATATTGTGGGTGTAAGCGGGGGTAACCTTGCGTCAAAATATATGGAGGAATAATGAAAATTATGAGCCAACAAATGTCAAGATAGAGTTATTTATTAACAAAAAAAATTCAAATATTTTTTATTAGTCCACATTGAACATTAAAATTTAACTTTGAACATAATGACAAAGTTTTAGGAAATTTATAAAGAACCTTTACTACAAATACAATCACAAATTTGTTTCTTAGCTTTCTAGAATTTTTCTTGTGTAAAGCGGGTGCTTGTTCAAGTGGGAGGATATTATGGCTTAACTTTGTGGGTGAAAAGTTTGGGAGAGTTGAGCACATGTGCTGTGCTTGTAGTCTATTTTCTTTACAAATCTATTGTTGTGCAATCCATATTTCAATGCCTTGTCAATGGGGTGGAGCTAGGAGGGGGATTGGCGAGAGGGGACAACATGGTAGATCCCATTTGGAGGACCCATGCCAAAGTGAGGTTGTTGACCCTAACCCATTCCATACACCTGGCACTGAGGAGCTAGTACCCTCTTCGAACAACTTTGGTAGTAAGCTCAAGCATATCACTCTACTTTTGGAGAAACTTAGTTGAGATCAACATGATGACAGAAACACGATAATTTGCATCATGAATGATCTTCAGAGAAATTAGTGGCATATGCAAGATTGCTTGGCTAACATGCAAAGTGGGAAGTGGCACATACAAGAGAAATTGAATCGATTTGAGGGAAGGTTCGCCCATATGGAGAATCATGTACATTGTGACTTCAAGCCTCTGCCATCACCAGGATTTGAACCAAAGTGTTCTGCATTGGTTAATTCTTCTGACCTTGAATGGTTTCTGGCTGCATTCTGATCTTGAAGGTCTTCTAGTGTTATGTGCCTTTCTAGTTCTAGTTAGCTAAGTTTTTTTGGCAGTTTGTTATATGTTTTGGTAACTACCTACTACCCAATAAATTTGGTAAGAGTAAGGGCAATAGGATTTTGGAAAGTTGGACACAACAATGTAATATTTTTGCATAATGGAAACGTTATACATATCCTAAGAAAACTAATAAGTTTTACCTCATGGGCCTCCAAGTCTAGTTTAGTTTCCATTAACAATACCTCGAACATTTCAACCATGCTCAAATACAACATTGGAGTAAAGACCAAGCATTGTCTCATTTTTATAAAAACTTGTGAAACTCCTCGATGCCTAATGTTAAGTCAATGATATCAACTATTGTATCCTAACCCAAAAAAATAACAATAATTATTCTTTGAAATAATTTTAACAAAATTCTCATTGTATAATTAAATGATTCCCAAAATAATAATAATAATATAATATATTTTTCCAAATTACCAAAACTTAGGTGAAAACTTTTCAAACACCATGAATATTCACATCAAAGAAATTGGAAATGAACCAGAATTGAAAATGTTTTAATACACATTGGAGCTTGGGCGTGAAAAAAGTATTGGATTTTGGAGGAGCCATGGGGTGACTAAATGATATATGTGTCATATGCATGTCTAAATGTAGCTCGTAACATGGTTTAGAGGTTAATACATTTTTCATTTGTAGTGTGTAAATTAAATAATATTAAATGAAATTACGTATAAATTATTCATGCATCTCACCCAATTTCATTGGATTTTACTTGTAAGCGATTATTATTTTTTATCAAGAGAGAAAAAACCAACTAATTTTTAGTAATAGAAAAAAAAAATTGCATATTATAAAATATAATATAAAGCCATGATTTCATTCATGATCCCTATTGCCTGATATCCAACTAACAAGTTCCATATTGAATCAAGGCATAGATATTGTCTATATATGAGCATCAATATCCATACTAGAATTCAGTTGTATAACATAGTATAACCTGGGTAGTGGCCAATCGTTGTATATGATAAAACAAACTTCCCCGTAACATGCTTAAATATTTTCATAGTACCACATTATATGGCCATGTCCAAAATATATGTTTCAACGGAAAACAAAAAGCATAACAGAAAAATTAGTAATACATATTCAAATTCATATGACACAGTCTAATTTATTTGTATATAGCCATAAATCCCTCATATTGTCCTTGGAAAAAGTAGTGTAAAATATACTCTCCAGACATTGGTGTGTACCTTTTTTGGATAGCTCATTAACAACAATGTTATGCTCACGATATAGGTGGGAGAAAGTCAAATCCATGAATTCCCCCTTAATATTTTCAATACACAACATCCAGTTTATGAGCTTGTTATGTCCAAAAGTTGTTCAATCCTCAACCTAAACTATGGCTACCTTTGAATCTCTGAATGTCACCAATTTTTCGACGGAGAGTTATTTTTCGCAAAACATTAGTCCCCTTAGAGCAATGATCTCCGCATGAATGTTAATACCACAATTCCACACAAAATGAAAATAAAGTTGTGGATTGATAACAATGTATACCCCACACCCACAATTCCCATTGTTGGCCGCCCCATAAAAAAATATAACGGGGAATTTGTCCCATATGTTAATGAGATTAATATGTCTCTCATGCTTCGTATTAGCCATTAGGCCATACTCCTTGAAATATGCAATAATGGAATAACAACATTGCTGAATATCCAAACTAGAATCCTCAAAAATACGAACATTCCTATAGCGTCAGATTCCCCAAAAAACGAATAAAGGAAGGGAAATCCGCTCCTTGTATTCCACAAGCCAATTTTTCAGGCAATCATAAATGGTTCCAAGTTGCCTTCAACATTAGAATATCCAGTACACCCAACCAAATGGTATTTGCAAGTGGGCATTGTAAAAATCGATGAATCACATCTTCGCTGGAAGAGGCGCACATCACACACCTGTCTGGTCCACAGAAGCCACATCTACATAAATTTTCCCATGTTAGAATCTTATTCCACCATAATACTTGGTATAAAGTGAAATGGACAATAAGACCCCAAACCTATTCTCCAATAACATTGAAGAAAAAACGGAAAGCCAAGAGTTAAGGTAAGGATAATACATCGAAAAATATGGGAATTCAAGATGGGTGACCTTCAACAACCATTATTATATTAAAACATAACATAGCTTAACTTATAGATGAACTAGCCTTTTACATCGAGATACAATTTCATTGTGATTTTTTGTTGTTTAAAATATATTTTTGAATGTATAAATCATAATTGCACACATAAAAATTATTTTTCACTCAATTCAATCACAAATATCTCTCTATATATACATAGTTGGATTAAGATCCAATTAATTCCAAATATGAATATGGGGGTTGAGATATTCTCTCAACCAACTCTAAACTTATCGTGTAAGCATTATCTCCAAGTCCCTCCCTTAATGCTTACATGCCAAAATTAACATCAATATAATAAATGACAAAATAGAGTTCGCATATATATCACATTTGTCTGATATGGTCTTCAATGACACTTCTACCCACTCTAAAGTCTCACGATTCACTCTCTTTCTCCACCACATTATTCAAGCTTCCCACTTAACTCATTTAAGGTACAACTGTCTCTGTCCATTGTTGATGAACTTGCATGATCAATAATATTGACATACTTTATTCTGCCAAGTTACATAGCTCGTCGTAGTTGTTAGAAAAAATAGTCAAGTAACCAAACCATCCTTTGTACAAACTCCCATCTGTCAAATGACATCGTTCACTGTATCTAACAATTATCTAGGATAGTTGTCTGGGTACTGAATGTGTTCAAAATTTGATCATACAACTTGACCTATCTCACACACACACTTAGCAACATATAAGGATAACTTGTAGCCAACATTCCCGGCTTTACACGATCCATCAACTTTATGACAGAAGGTAAACATAATCAAATTATTGATATGTTCTTATGGCACCGTATACAAGGAGAACTAACAATTTAAATTATGCCACTCTACTCATTGATTGGTTTTGCATTATAAAATTTTTACATACCAAAGTTATTTTACAACCCATACCATATAATAATTTTGCAACTAATGAAATTAGAACACCAATAGAACCACAAACACCAACAATAACTCACACACTATTTTCTCAACAAATTCAAGTACCAAAACCTTTAAAGATCCACTACATGGTTCCCCTTCGCTCCTTTGATTTCTTTCGCTGCCTCGATCCAATGTATTTCCTCCACGCAGAGGTCACGAAGATTAAGTCAATGACTAAAGCATGTATTTTCCAAGCTCAATGTGGATCCTGATATAACACACTATCTTTACCACCAGGCTTATATAGACTCATATTTATCATGACATTAATTTTTCAATTGTGACGTTGATATTTACATCAAGCATCAGTTAGAGGCATTTGATTAATGGATTGGCCACAATCAATCTTCTTTTTTTGCTTGTAAGAAGCATAAGACCCTTGACTCCCTAAAGAAACCAACATTTTGCTAAAGAGATGAATTGTTTGGATTTTCTCAAGTTCATCCATCAAGATCCAGTCACTAATATGTTCAATTATAGCTATGAATATCTTCTCTCTCTCTCTCTCTTTTGATGCATACAATTTTCCATTAAAAGCCTAGTCCTGCTCCTGGTTGATGTTTGCATCGCAGATTCTTTGTGTTGAGATTGCAACAAGATGATGGAGCTTAGTGAAAAGAGTCGCCTTCACTAAGTGGGCCCGCAGGCTATTTTTGGCGCAAGTCTATTTTTAGACTATGTCTATTTTTAGACATATGGATCATGTCTATGGATTGCAGGTTGCTGTTTGTGGATGATTGATCAAGTTGAGAAAATAGATGGACTTCTATTTTTGATGAAAGTGTGAGTGATCACAGTGTGAGTGATCAAGTCTATTTTTGGACTGGCTGTCAAAAATAGAAAAGTCAAATATTATTATCTCACAATAATATTTGGACTATAAACTTAATCTTATTCTCTTGGAGCACTTCAGTTTGAGCTACAGAGATGGCACATGCAGCTGTCAGAAGGAAATACGCTTTTCTTATGAGTCAGTTGAGTTGTTGCATGCATGACTTCAGTTAGAACT